>JAUZNK010019016.1:0-21305 GCA_035046665.1 Euphysa ruthae
GGTGCGGCCACAAAAACTCACTTTGATTTGTTGAAAAAATGCACTACCTGATGGTGCGGCCACAAAAACTCACTTTGATTTGTTGAAAAAATGCACTACCTGATGGTGCGGCCACAAAAACTCACTTTGATTTGTTGAAAAAATGCACTACCTGATGGTGCGGCCACAAAAACTCACTTTGGTTTGTTGAAAAAATGCACTACCTGATGGTGCGGCCACAAAAACTCACTTTGATTTGAAAAGAACAACAAGAATTAAAAACATTTCTGGAATACTAAATTGATTTTTTGTAAATTAAAAAAAAAATATTTTCTTCACATTAATTTTTGGATTTTGGAAAAAGTTTTTTTCGTGATGTCTTAAAGAAATTTGTAATTTAGACGGGTATATTTAGATTAGGGTATATTTAGATATTTAGACTAGGGTCTATTTTTTATAAAAATGTGCTTAAATTGGAAATTTGTTTCTACCTACAAAATCAATATCTTATCTTAATTGAAAAACCTTTCAATAGGACAATTAAGATATTAGTTGCAAGTTTAAGAAAACCTCTCTCTGTGGTATGCTGGTAAAATTGCCCGATTGATTGCCCGTTTTTTTTTCCTACTTGAAATTAAGGTGAAAAATGAGTTAAACCTATTAATTAATTAGTTAGTTAATTAATTCTATTTTTTATGGACTCCCAGCATTGGCTGGTTTCCAATGAATTCACTCCCCTTGTGCATAAAGTTTCCTCAGAAATTGTTTGTTAGTTTTTTTCTGATATTTTGCATTATGTAAAATGTCAATAACAGTTAAAGTGAGGAAGACTGATTTTTCTGAAAAATGATTGTAAACTCGAAAACGGACCAAATATTTTCGCCACCTGGCGAAAATTTTGATTATGGGCCATGAGCCTTATTTACGGCTCAAAAACCATGAAAATCCCTTTTTCAACTTTTCTCAAAAAATTATACTCCAAATACGCTGAAATTATGTTAGGAAATATTATTTCTAGTATATTAAGCATGTCTGTCGGTCATCTTGAAATTTTTTCAAGCCTGAAGATGAGAGCAGAATATCTCCCGAAATATAGTCATAATAAAAATTATTTAAACTTGTAACATGATAATTTTTTTCTAAATAAAAAACTAATCTTTTAAAAATGAATAATTAAAATAATGAAATAATGAGCTAAAAAAGCTTATTAAGCCATTGTTAGCAGTTAGAATTTTCGCGTTTAGTTGTATATATATTTATATATATTTACATTTATTTGTTAAAAATATTGAATTTAGAGTTTGTTTTCAAAAAGAACATATTTTAATTCAAAGTCATTTTCAAGTTAGTTGTCTGGTCGAGCAGTTGAGAATTGGGCTTGCGGACACCTATAAGTGCAAGTTCAATCTTATTTAGAGACTAATGATTTTCTTTACTGTAAGCTCCAATGAGAGCTCTAAGTACACCAGGACCAAACTAGTGGGTCCAACTGAAAACATGGTTTATGGTAATTTGTTTGCCCCTATGTTAAAAATGCAAATACAATGCAAAGAAGTGCGTTTGTAGGTTTGTAAACTATAAGAAAGAACAATCTGTTTGTTAACAGTGCTGGTGACCTTTTTTGTGAAATAGTAGTGAAAGCAATGCTTAAGGGGTTTAGTTTGATATTATTTATTACAGAGGATTTTTCAAGACATTAAAAATTATTTTATTGGAAAAAAGATTTATTATGGTATTTTAGTTTTTGTTTGTTTATTTAGAACTTGGTTTAGCGGGTGTTCACCAGAAGGATAATGCTTCTTTAGCATTACAATTATGTCGTCTATGGTTCAACAATCAAAAAAGATGTATGTTTATAATCCATCCATGTTGCTCTGCCTATTTGCTTTCTAAATTTTATTCTGGTTATTCGTGCAAAAAATCATATTTTGAAATCATTTGGAAATTCTTGTTTTTCTCTACTAGCATAAGAGATAGGAAGAACCAAGACAAGTTCCACTTTCGTATCCAAGACAAACTCAATATCATATTTTATATTTTTGATTTAGATGTTAACCGTAGTAATCTTACTATTGCTGAAAGAGAAGAATTATTAAAGGACCCGTTCACTGGCGAAAGATACATGTCCATTTTCCAAATACCTGCCACATTTAAAAAAGGTTTGTTTAAAGTATAGCCTTTAAAAAATGTGAATTTAAAATATAGCTTTTCAAAAAATTTCTGTTTACGCTATAAATTTTTAAGACATTGGTATTTGAATATAACGATGTTTAAATTAGATTTTTTTGAATGTTTGTTTAGGTTTAGCGAAAGTACAATGGCTTGGGCGTTGTCAAATTATTCATAGAAAGAACATGATCTTTTACATTGATGGGGCACACACGCCAGATAGTGTGAAGGTTAGATAATTTTATATTATTAATCTTTTTTTATTTTTCTAAAATGTGTTTGTTTGTCATTTCCTAATTATGACATATGTGATTTTTAACGAGATGCTTATTTATAGCAGTTATTATATTTTGGCTGAAAAGATTTATCAGTGTTAGAGCATCATAGATTTAACAATCAGTGTTGAAAGATATTCATGACGTGATTAATTTCTGAAAGTGTTCCTACAATCAGGTAAAGTCAGGAAGTCTTCCTACAATCAGGAAAAGTCAAAGTGTTCATACAGTCAGGAAGTATTCCTACAATGAGTAAAAATCAGAAAGTGTTGATATAGTCACTAAAATTCAAAAAGTTTACCTACCGTCAGAAAAAGTCAGAAAGTGTTCCTACAGTCAGGAAAAGTCAGAAAGTGTTCCTACAGTCAGGAAAAATCAGGAAATTTTCCTACAGACAGGAAAAATCAGAAATTGTTCCTACAGACAGGAAAAGTCAGGATGAAAATGGAAATTAAGCTAATAGGTCAGGAAATTTTTTAACGGGGAATTTTTTTCTCAGATTAAAATGTTAAAGGACAACCCCCGGAGTAGCACTGTTGTTGCTTGAAAGGCACAAAAACAACAAAAACGTTTAAAATGCAATTGCAAAACATTTAAATTTACTCTTTAAAACTTGCTTGGGGAAGGTACACAGAGTACCTACGAGAAGAAACGAAGAAATCTCATAAAAACAAACACTGCCTGGTTTGATAGATTTTTACAGAAAGTCAGTTCAGTTTATTATTTTGCTTATCATTTGTGAGCCTAAGTTGTTATTTACGCTTGAATTGTTTTTGACATAATTTTATGTTATTTCTTATCGACGTAATATTATCTTGTTGCAATCTTTTGTGAACAAACTTTTATTTATAGACATTTTTATTTCTAGTATTAAAAGTAAATTTAGCCTATATAAATTCTTTGTTCTAGCTGTTAAAATTTATTTCCACTGGGTGCCATGGTTTTAAAGTGAGTTGATACGTGGTCAAAATAAACCAATCAAATAGCTGAAATCAACTATGGTCAGTATAGTTGGGAAGTAGATTTGATGTTAATATTATTATTTAGGCGTTTGTTGAATGGTTTAAATCAAGAGAACCTCCGCTCATTCCTAGGTTTGTTTAATACTATTTCAGTCTGAGATGGGAAATTAATGATCAACTAATTATTAATTGTTAATCGTAATTTATACTATTGGATTAAATGATTTTTTTGCAAACATTTTGCTTAAATTTCATGAATCTACTCTACAGATATAATTTTTTTATACAGTATAATTTTTTCATGTTGGAGTCAAAATTTTTAAAACTGGTAATATTTGGTAATATTTATTCTCTCTATGATTTGGTAATTGTTTTACATCTTTTAATTTAAATTCCACAAATATAAATAAATTTGAAATCTCATGTTCTATATCTAATTTCCTTAGTTACCACAAATAGAAATTATTATGACAAAGCAAGATTAATTATCATAATTATGACAATGAAAGATTAAATATCATAATTATGACAATGCAAAGATTAATTATGATAGTTATGACAATGCAAAGATTAAGTATGATTATCTGTGAAATTAACGATTTTTGAATCAAATTCACAAACACCATTCTCTCTCAGGTATCAATAGTTGCTTTAGAGCTTAGTTTGTTACGCAACTCAAACGATTATGAAATTCTAAGTTTAGTCAAAGTTCAAATTTTCCGTTTACAGAGTTCTTACAGTCAAACGATTATTTTGTAGGGAATTGTCTAATTAAAAAAATGCACTTTTGCACTGTGCTAATTGTTTGACCTGATAGATACTGTGTGCTTTTAATTTTTAAATTCATAAATTTCTAGAAATTTTTGAAAATAATAACTTCCATGTCTGTTATAAAATCCATAAAATGTATAGATTATTTTTATTTCTCTAACTGTTACATTTCATGAGACCATTGAAATACTGGTAGGGAATGCCTGTGGGTGACCTTGGATGTATGAGCACCCCAATATTTGAGGGCAAATATGTGATAACCAGGAAATTACAGCCTCTCAGATTTGTTTTACTTTGTCATCCAATCTAAACGTACCACTTTTCAGATAACAAGTTAAATTTTGGTTCAGGGAAAAGGTTTTTCGTATCCTTCTTTTCAACGTGACCGGTGATCGTGATGTGAAGTCACTACTGCAACCTCTTAATGTAAGTTGAACAACTATGAACTTTTATTTTTTTTTAAACAAACGGAATCAGAGTTTATGAAGTTCATAAACTATTTTAGTCTAAAATTTACGTTGTTTTTTTTTTTCGAGTAATTTTTTTTCTCTAGAAATTATTATTTCTTTGTCTTCCGTTTTAAACTTCGTCAGAATTATTGTTCTGAAAAATGTATTCGTTAATTCCCTTTGAGCTAAAAGCAAATTTAAATAAAATGATTTCATGACTTACATAATCTAAAAAACCAGGTAATTAATCACCTTTTTAAATTGGGAAAAACCTGGAAAAGTCATGTTGTTTTAAAAAAATCTTTCTCTTTAATAAAGCAGGAAAATCGTATCTATTCTAGGCAGCCATGTGCTTTTTCATGTTGCTGTTACAAAAAGAAGTTTTATCTGATTCATGGGTAAAATCTTTTCTAGTACTAACCATTGGATAATATATATCCATTTGACTTGCATTTTAATCAACATATTTGTTATGGTTTTAATTTAGATATTGCATTTTGATTATGCATTATTTTGTCCAAATGTCATACAGGCTATGGCATCAAATTCAACAAGTGCAGGTAATTTTTTCGTTTATTTTTTTCTCAGACCATATTATTAGGTATCTAATACTTTTTATGCTATTCCTGATGTACCAGGTTGGAGACCTGAGTCTTGGAAACAGTCTTATTTTAAATAAGAAGAAAACTAGTGATCATCGTAGCTTCATAAGATTTTTATTTGTTTTTGCCCCACACCATTTGATTTTGGTCTAGCCATCCTAAATTTGTTCTAAAACTCCTAATATTGGTCTTAATTTATTTATTTTTTATTATAAACTTAAATCTTTGAATCAACAGCTGGAAAAATTATTTGATTTTGTCAAATGTTAGGAGAATCCATTTTTGTTGCTGTTATCTTTCCAAAAATATCTAGTTTCATTTTTAATTGATTGTACCTAAAACGATCTTGATATATTAATAATAGATTTTTTTTTGCCACTGATTCATCAATTTCACTACAGACTTTTACTTAACTTCCTCTCATAATTTTCTTTCTCACATTATATTGCCTGTAGATTATATGTTATATACTGATAGATCCTTTCAAAACCTTTATATACATATTTTTTTCGAATTCAAAAAAATGATAATGTAGTATCAGGCTATTTAGCCATAACTACTCTTCCCATCTTCAATACAACATTTGTTCTTCAATAACACAATATTTATTTAAGAAATGTGAACAAATATAATAAAGCTTATATTTATTTGGACTTTCAAGAAACTGATTGGATTTAATTATTAAGATTAAAATAAAAATGATACAAATGATTTTAGTTTTAGAAATTAAAAAAAAAAAGTTAAAAATAAAAACTTTAGACTTTTATTTATGCTGGTAAAAAAGTGCATATCAATTTTCGGAGTCATTATTTAAGGACTAAATGTGGTTAAATATAAAAACTATTTTTAATTATTTTGAAATTTGCATAATTCAAATATATTCATATTTTGAAATATGAATAACTCTATAGCAACATATGTATTTAATAAAAATGCAATATTTACAGATTTAACCCAAATTTCGGAAACATTAGTCCTACTTTTCGTCAGTCGGTAAATCACTTTAGTCAGTGTTTTTTTTTAGGGTGTCCCAAAATACATTTTCAAAAATTTCAAGTCACATTTTTTCAAATATTTTGCACAAATTTGAAGATTTAGATTTAAAAACTTGGGATGGGATGTCAATTGTCTCTAAAAACTATCTGTAATAGTTTTAGAAGCTCCTGTTGAAAGGAATATTCCAAAAATTCATTATTTGCTTTTTCTACTCCAGAGAAGTTTTCTGGATTAAAATTTGTGTCATTCCTGAAGGACCGAAATTTCAAAATCTAGATTCAGAGGAGTCCCCAGATCATCACTACTTGGAATGTCTGCATAAAGTGCTGTATTCTCAATTCTGCAATTTTAAATATTTGGAATATTTCTTCTAAAATCGCCCATGATTCAATATAACTGCTGCCTTATACTGTAAAAGTTATGTTTCAACTTAGAAATAACACATTTGGTATTTTGTAAATCAACAAAACAGCCAGCAACTATTTAACGTGTCTTTTTACGGACGTTGCTCTCATGAATGATTTTAATGTCTCTTTCTCACCAAATCATGCCTTGTGACTGAATATGATTTCCTGCACAAAAATAATAAACATTTCTCTCCATCACTCTCTAAAAAGCGGTATCTTTCGTATATCTGGAATATATCTTCCTATAATACTCCTCTTTTAAACTTCGTTTTAGTTTTATAAGACTCACCTGAACATAAACTGCGCATATATCTAAATTTTTGAGGTTTTAGCTAGTGTAGTTTTATAATCATCAGGGACAGAATATTTCATCCATGTGTTTGATGGAATAACTCCTCCTTAAAAGCTCCTAATTTTACATTAGGTAATAGTTCAAGTCCGAAGGAAAATTTTTTGGAATAATCAATTCTTTGTCTATTTCCTTATCTCATTCAGTTGAATATGGGTTTTCAAGATATTCCTCAGGAGCTCCTGATTCAAAAAATTTCCGTTTTACCTATTTTATTAATAAGTAATTTGAGGGTTTTATGTGGCAATTAAGTGCCTAAATCTTCGAAATATTAAATTATTATAAAAGCTAATATATTTAGGCTTATATAGATTCTCAGAAATATTTCATTGTTTATTTGGTTTTCGATCAACTCATGTAATTTGTCATGCTCTAAAAATTTGGTATTTTATTTTCAATCTTACAGAAGGCTTTCAATAGATAATTATGTATAAGTTTCGTGTTTATTGCAGAAATAGCATATTTGATGTTTATGTGTAGAAATAACATATTTGCTGTATACCTGTAGAAATAGCATATTTGATGTTTATGTGTAAAAATAACATATTTTATGTTTACATTTAGAAATAACATATTTGATGTTTACATGTAGAAATAACATTATTGATGTTTATGTGTAGAAATAACATATTTGCTGTATACCTGTAGAAATAGCATATTTGATGTTTATGTGTAAAATAACATATTTTATGTTTACATTTAGAAATAACGTATTTGATGTTTACATGTAGAAATAACATTATTGATGTTTATGTGTAGAAATAACATTTTATGTCTACATGTAGAAATAACATTATTGATGTTTGTGTGTAGAAATGACATATTTGATGTTTGTGTGTAGAAATAGCGTATTTGATGTTTACATGTAGAATTAATATTATTGATGTTTATGTGTAGAAATAGCATATTTGATGTTTGTGTGTAAAAATAGCGTATTTGATGTTTGTGTGTAGAAATAACATATTAGATGTTTACGTGTAGAAATAGCATATTTGATGTTGGTAGAAATAACATATTTGATGTTTACGTGTAGAAATAGCATATTTGATGTTTGTGTGTAGAAATAGCATATTTGATGTTTATGTGTAGAAATAGCATATTTGATGTTTATATATATTCATCAGTTGATAACCGTGCTGCTAAATGATACAGAAATGCACGAGTCTATAAGATATTTTCCATAAAAAATCGCGATTTTAAACTAAGCTACAATTTAAAGCAGGATATATTTATCAGTAAACGATATATTACATAATTTTATTCGTTTTTAACTAATTACCTTTTGGAAACTTAAACATCACAAAAGCCGCTCTAATAGAAACGTAAATTCTTTGTTGATATATAATTTAACGATTAAATTTGATTGAGCTAATTTCTTTCATTTCTTGGAAAGGTAATCTGAAACTCTCTTTGATTTGCGTATTTGATCATGCTTGCTCATAGTCACGCTGTTCGTGTGCAGTTTCAACAAAGCTTCAATTGTATTTTGTTTATGACTTAACTCTTTTTGTAGAGATGCGATTTGTTTTCCTAAAATCCATATTATCTTTTCCTCTGACGATCGGCTCACCACGAATAGGTCTGTTTGCGTTTCAACGCTCTTGATTGAAGTGTGTCCTTGGTCGTTATTTTTGAGCAGTTTATTGTCAATTGAATCAAGCCGATTTATAATCAACTTCTTAAATTCGTGAAAATCTGAAAATTCAACACCATCGCCATTAACTGAGGAATCGTTCCAGTCCTGCTTTTTTAAGACAATTTTATCGTCAACTGAGTTATTTGAGGTAACTTGATTTTTAGTTGGTGGTTCATTTTCGTTGACATTTTCTGCTGAAACTTCTGGTTCTCTAGTGATTAGCTCAGATTTGCAAGACATTTTTAACCTTATAAATTGATCCCTCTATAGAAATATCCTGACAAATAAAAACCACTGATTTGCTATCAGTCTTCGTTAAGGTTTTATTATATCTTGTCTATATTGCATCTGTTACGATGAGTGATCGTAATTTCATGTATCTTACTTATTTCACCACTGTAAATCAAATATAATATATAATAAATATATAATTATAATAAATCAAATATATATATATATATATATTTTTTTTTTTTTTCTTTATTTAGAAAGATTTATTTTAATGTTAACATACATGATATTACAGGTGATAAGATCAAATATCTAGTTTTGAATTGTCACATTTGGAAGAAAGAATAGCTGAAAGGGAATTATGAATAAAATTTTATATTAAATGGTAATTCTACAACCTTAGATTTATCAGATTTAGCGTGCATCTTGAGATATGGCCACGGGCGGAAAAATGTAAAAAAAAAAAAAAAAACATTCGAAGCATGAAGCAATATACAAGGTAATAAACAGTCGAGGTATGAAGCAATGAACAAGTTATGAAGTTTTACCATTTTTTACATTTGATGATTATTCAGCAAATTACTCCTCGGGAAAAATTTATTCATGGTTATTAATGGGGTTGACTTTTCCTATTTGACTGAAAATCAAATCAGGCTATCGTCAGAAGTTAACATTAACAGTCTTTATGATATCAAACGTTGCTTTAATCATAACAAATGGAATCGATTAAGTGAATTAAAAAATAGAAAACATTGAATGGATATAGGTAGGTAACTAAATAAGAGTTGCTATTAATATTAGTTCTAGTACATTTAATGATGTTGTATTAAAAAACTAATAGATACAATATCAAAAATTGACGTCATGCCACTGAGCTTATCAGATCAGGTTATAATAGTCTGTGTTCTAAGATTAATGCATTCAGACTTCCTCTGCATACAGTAACTTACAAAAACTGCTCAGGGTGTAAGAATTGGCAACTAACGTTTACTGCTCCAAAAGTTTCGATACCGCCTATCAAAGTCTGCGGAACATTTTAAAGGGTATATATATATATTTGTGTGTATATGTATGCGTGTATGTATGTATGCATATGTACGGATGTATATAATGTCTGTGTGTGTTTGTGTGTGATAGCATACATATAAAATAGTTTCTTTTTTCAGATGTTGCAAACTTTAATGTTACACATGGTAGTCAGTTGCTTAATTGTGGCAAAGTCCAGTCGGCATGGGTGGAATCGCGGAGAAATTTATCCGAGAATATCACAAATGACGTTGCTAACAATGATGTTTGTGGTAACAGTAGTAACTTTTAATGGAACCGGTCGTTTATATTTCCTGAAATAAGCACAGCAATTCGATGGTTAGCCAATGGAAAGGATGTTGATATTGAAAAACCTGAAGTTGGTGGTCCTGCTGTTCCGAGAAAAATGAATGAAAGCGAGCATATCCACGTGCTTATTGCTGGAAGTTTGCACCTAGTTGGTGGTGTTCTAAAATATCTGGGCCCTGGGTTTTACAATATTGTGTCCGATTGAATCAAGTTTATTAGCGAAAATATCTTATTTCTGAAAAGGTAAGAAAAAAAAATCTCAAAAACTTATATTGGCGCAGATTTAAGATTATGGGTTTAACGGATTATTAGATTGATTTTATACTGGTAACTTAGCGCATGTTTTGTTTTAAAAGAAATGATAAAAAATTATTTTTTATTTTTCGCATGACGAAATTTCAATATAAAAATAGCCTTTTCCAATTATATTGCAGACATTGAAATCTGGGTATACATAAGAAATTCTTTTTTTTTTCTGTTTTTTTTTTTCAAAAATGACCATCGATATGGTGAGATGGTCTAAAGTTACGAAAAGTTTATTGCCATAAATCGCTCGTTTTTTTTCAGCTTTCAATAGTATTACAGGGTGGCCACTATTCTGGAATTCATAGAATTCATGAAAAAGTCATGGGATTGTTTTTTGCTGGAAAAAATGGAATACTTGTGTTTTGTCTAAAAGTCATGAGACTTTTTTTTCCTCTTTTTGTAGCGTTAGTTTAATTCCCAGTTATCGTTTTAATAATATATTTTGTTAGTTTTTGTAGTTATTCTATTTAACAACATTGCTTGTGGTGGTGGTGGGGAGGTGGATTTCTTGTACATTATTTTGTAATCTTGTGAGATTATTTGTGCCATTTACTTTGTCTACTTTTTTTTGTACAAGATTGTAGTATATATACTTATGTTTTTCATATTTTTTCCACATCAGTTTTGCTTACTTTTGCATTGTTTCATCCATGATAAAGTGTCCATGGTGATATTTTACAAATATTTTGATCTGTTTGAAAATTTGAAAAATTTTAGTCAAAAAACAAATTAGCTCAGTTTGTAATTTTTTAAAAAATTGGATTCTTCAGAGAATAGATTTCTTTGGTATATTTTTGTACCGATGATAAATTGCATATTCTATTGCATTGAAAATTTTTACCTTAAAAAATGTCTTAAATTTTTCATTTGTTTTTGACCTCATGAACCAGATATTTGAAAAACGATCTTTATGGTCTTAATACCTAGTACCTAGTCCCTAGTAGTTCTATATCCACCTTTTTAATATTTTTGTTTAATAATGTTTATAAATTTTGTGCCACTATTTTTGTCACCGTAAAATCACAATTTTTTAGTTAAGTCAATTTAATTTAAGGAAATATCGTGAAAAAGTCATGGCGATATTTTTTTTTTTTTTTTTTTTTTGTGAAATCTGAATGGCCACCCTGTATTATTTAACAAGATTAAAAAGTTTAAAATAAATTCTGCGTCAATGTTTATGGTCATTATTTTGTTCCAATCTGATGATCTTTTTATCTACCTTAATTTCACTTGCCAACAAAGGATAATTTTCCTTTCACAAACCTTATATCTTTATTTAATAAGGATTAAACTAAACATCTCTGAATTTTATTAAACCGGTAAAAAAGATGTTAATAACGATGCATGTGCGTATGTTGATTTCTCACGATGCATGTGCGTAGAATCATGGTCATAAGAAAGAAATAGCCTGGAAACTCAAAAACCGGAACGATGACCTAGTGTTTAACACTCTTTGGTCACGAATACGAAACTTAGTCCACTTCCCAAGCTGCACGAATTTTTTTAAACAGACTTCAGTTATTCTTGTTATTAAAGTTGCATATTGCCTGGACAAAATTGCTCGATATTTGGACAAAATTGCTCGATATTTGGACAAAATTGCTCGATATTTGGGTATCCGGTTTGTAGAAGACCAAAGTATAATAGAATTTGCTTAATTCAAGATCTCACCTAGTGATAGTGACTTTGACAAACCCTGGAGAGAGAAACTATTCGCTGTAATCCCAGTTATAAATCCTTCGTAGACTTCCAGAATCGAGCTGAAATGTTGAAATGAAATTGATCCATTCAATATTCAGTTTTGTTTCGAAAATTTGATTCAACACATGATTTACCTATATGTGAAATTTATGTTAATGACAATCTTAATTTTTATAGTTGTTACTTTTCTTGAATTATTCCTGTTTCTAATAGTTAATTTTACATATATGGCCAGCTTTCCACAAATCATAAGCGTTAGATTCCATTCTTTCTTGGTTCTTTTTTAAAGTGCAAGCTTTGCATGTTTTACTCATAGCTTCAATGTCAACAATATTTCCTGTACTAATATCGCAGCTACAACACCATTCAAAGAGGCATATCCGCGCCGTTGCCAGGTGCCATCGCACGAAACTGCACTGTCAAGAACTTCACTGCTATCAATATTTTTGTGCTCGCGTAACTCATTACATGAATCAAGCATAATTTCTTTTGTGGTGCTTTTAACGGCTGATAATCTTATCATAAGTGTTCGACGTCATTGGCTTGGGCATGTTCATAAGTGAAGTATAGACCAGAATAGCCCTGACCACATTCACTCAATGTATAAGCAACTTGTATTTATATCAAAGGAATTGTTATTTGATCTTGATGTGCAAGAGCCATGAAAGAACGAACATTTTGTATTTTTGCATTGGATAATTAGAAAGGAATCTAGTGTTTTTTCTTCATGCTATCCTCTGAATGCTCCATGTCAATTTGCCCATGTAATGGACAAACTGAAATCATGCATTAAAAGCTCCATATCAACAAATCTATTACCAGTTATAGAATAGCAAGGTAATGGGCTGTCGGTTCAAATAGGTGCATTTTTTTTTTTTTTTTTTTTTTCAGATGTTGACACAATACTGCTGCAACCTGATATTTTCAGTGTTAATTACAGTATGTGTATCATGTAAATTAGTTTTAGCAGCGGTATTTACAACATTATTTACAGTTTTATTTTTTACACAGAAACCATTTCGTTTTCTCCCTATTTTAGCAGACTTTTTCACTCGAAATATTTTTCCCGTGTTTTTAAATTTTAGTTGAAACACTAATCTTTTGTCCTTGTTTACTACAATATGTATCGTTGCCTTATTCAGTTTTTTACTTACGTTCACCTAGCATAGACAACTTAGTTCCCAGTTTACAGAATATTTTTATTGAAAAAACTAGGGTAATGCTGTAAGTACCCTTAAGATGTTACTAAGGGCGTAACCAAGGAACTATAAACTGGACTAGTGTTCATAAAGTCGTCTAAACAGTCTTAAAAATATGTATTTATGGATATTTTTTGTCAGACTTGATTGAGCAATATTGAATCTATCCAAAAAGTTATTTGTTAACAGTTTCGACATTTTCGAGGGGGATACAACCTTAACTTTAGTCGCGGATAGGTCACGTAAAGCTACATAGTTGGATCGAACGCTGCAATCTTTAATGAGAATTAAACCATTTTATTACAGTCAATATTACTATTTGATGAAAGTAAGGTATTAATTACAGAACGAAAATATAATTCAATTTTTGAAAAACTTCTGGTGTCACTTTCCACAATCCTCCACAATTTTTAGCACGATTTAACCATGTCATCTTTTAACAACTTTTCAAATCCAATGATGATCGAACTTCTTCGTGACAATTTTGGGGACGCTTCTTGATCACCAGGTACACAATTATAAAAGTCTGGATAAAACTTTTCCCGATCACTATTGAAATTTTGGAAGACATTTTTGGCTTTGACCAAATCAAAACAAATTACCTGCAGAAAAAACAGCAGAGCTGAAATTTTTCGAGGCCTAGAATGATTTCAGCAAATCTAAATACAGCACCACATTCAGACCAATGTTGTTGTTTCCATCTGATTAACATGAATCTTCAAAGAGCATTGATACACTGTCATTTACCATGTTTTGAAGTCATGTCCCTGTTTCGTTTTTTTAACGTTTTGAACATTTCTCGCATTGGAAATTGATAGAAATGTATTCCTCTCTAATCTGTATGACAACAGTATTCACTTATGCTTTGGCATCCGTGCTAATTTCAAAGAAATCATCGTAAATTTCAAATAAAATAGCTTCCAAGTTAACGCCTGTGTAGAAATCACTACTAGAAGCCGTTTTATTATTTATAACAAGCAGAAACCGTGACAGCCCAGTCGGGCCGTCGTATATTTTCAACTATCTCCACGAAAATAATAGGAATATAGACAGACGGCCCAAGTATGCAGACCATTCCTTTCTTTTGACTATGGAAGAATTAGTTACATATTTAAATTAATCTTTTGAGCGTTTTTAAACTAATATTTAAAATTCCTTTCTAAATTTTTTAAGATCAAAATAAAGTTTAACTGCCTCTATTTTAGTCCCCTTTGGTTTTATTTATAATTGGTGTTTTTTATACAGCGTAAACATTTGAAAGATAAGAAAACAAAAACGGATTAGGCATAATTTTTTATTTTATCGTCAAATATTTTATAAAACTAACTTTATTTTTAGCCCTGTATATTGAAAATTTTTATAAAAACTAATTGTTACTTAAATCAATACTTGTTTTATTTTTTTTTTTTTTTTTTTTTATTTATTTTTTTTTTTTTTTTGCAGTGAACTTGCCCTTTCAATCCGTTTCACCAGTACGTATCACCAGTAACACTCTTATTTTTGATTAGTCTTTTTTCAAAGTTCTTAGATCATAAGTGTAAAAGAGACAATTTTAGATTAATGAAAAAACTCTACTAAGCTTATGTTACTCCTAAAAACAACGTTTTTTGGAAATTTGACGTCATAATTATATAATTAAAGTCACAGCAATAAAAAACTAAACTTGAAGAAATAGTTAGGTTGTAATTTTAGGCAAAACGAGTATTGTCCGATGGATGGAACTTATTTTACCATTGCATCGTACTATCTATGGGAAATTTATTATAACCAGACAGGATTTGCATTGCACTGCCTAAGGGAAGAAATTGATTGTAACCAGACAGGATTTGCACTGCCTAAGGGAAAAAATTGATTGTAACCAGACAGGGTTTGCATTGTACTGCCTAAGAGAAGAAATTGATTGTAACCAGACAGGGTTTGCATTGTACTGCCTAAGGGAAATTTAAAACAAAAATGGGTGAATAAATGAAATAAACATTCAATTTGAATGAAACTTGTACATAACAAATATATTAAAATATTAACAACGGGACAATAATAATAATTAATGACTAATTTAGGCAGAAAGCTGTACTAAATGTTCTGTTAAAATATCTGAAAAAAGATTTTTTAACAAAATTTTGGCTTAAATTTAGTTTATAGAACGCCATAAACCTCAGAAATTATGTCAATACCTTATGTACATCAAAAATTTCAACGCAGACACTTTAAAAATAAACAAACCGAGAAAAATGGGTGCAAAAGTAAACCACACATGAAATTATATATAAATTGTTTCATACATTTCACCTTCAGTTTCTTTTTAATACTGATTAGTTTCTTTGTTTTTTCGTCACTTCTAAGCTTTTTTATCGACTGCATCAATACGCTTTTTCGTAAGCGCAACAACTCATTCTAACATTAGTCCCACATTTTAAATTCAGTTTTCGTGCTGAAAATATTGCAGAAGATGTAACTGTAATATTGACAACTAGTTTACCAGGGAAATGAGTTCCGGGACATTATGTACCAGTTGACCCAACGCTTCGTTGACATTTTAGCCCTTGCAAACACTTTGATGAAAGTTTTATTTGAATCCAAGTCGTTGTTTGAAAAATATGGTTATACCAGAAACAGCTTGAGGGAGATTTATTTTAGGTTTCTGATTCTCCTTTTGATCTGTTTTGTGATATTTACTCCAAGTGGTTTGAGAATTGCGCGCGCATTATTGGTGTCGGTTTTCAGCATCAGGAATATCAGTACAGTGAAAGATGATAGCTTTTGCCATAGCATAAAGATCCCCTTTTTTATTTCTTATGCTCATGCTATGAAAGTTTTGAATAGAACTTATCGTTTTATGAGTCAGTCTTCCTTTTCCGGAGATTCTTTTACCATCAGGGAGATTTTTGAAACTTGCTCGCAAGGTTCTAAGGTGGCTGCCAACACGATCATGATGAATGTCGATCTTTGAAATGCAATTTGGTAAAGTGCTGATGAGCATACAAAGTTCTTGAAGAATTGAAAAGTCTAATATAAAGGTAAACCTATCTTGAAGTTGCTTATCATCAAAATATATTACATTTTCTTCGATTACTAGTGGTGTTGTTGAGTCGTCTGGATTGATGCCCTCGACAAGTAGTTGAGTTTATCCTTGAAGATGCTGAGTTTCATTTAAAAAAAATCCCGCTCAAAATTATTAAGGACTGGTATCATATATGTTTAACAAAAAAATCAAAAGACTAGAAATAGATAAGAGTTTGACGCACCCTGCTAAGTAGAGATTTGATCTCAAACATTACACTACGTCGTTTAAAACATTCTGTGATTCAAACTTCACTCATTCATTTGAAAATATTCTATTTTAAAACTAGCAGGTTAAAAAGTTAAATTTAAACAAATTTTTTACTTATTCTTTATATCAAAAATACACTTTCATGAAGGATTTACACATAAAAAAAAACCTTCGCAAAAAAAGAAAAAATATTAATTAAACCATACAATTCTAAATTAACACTTCGCGGTTTTTCGCGAGAGACAATCAAATAAAAAAAATTCTAAGAGTATAAAGCAACTGAGAGTATATATCAAAAATTTTACTATAACTGTGAAACTTGTTGTATTTTGTAAAGAAATTGATTTTAAAATTCGTTAAATATAAATCTTATATAATGTGCAAAACAACATGATTATCTAATCGCCTGATACGTTTTTGAAAACTTAATTATTTTTTTAAATGATGATAAATTTGTTCATGTTAATCTGTCACTTTAGGAACAATTGGAGACAATTTACTGACCTGTCATTTGCAAGTTGAGGGTTAGGATACCCATTTGGTTTATAGGCCAAGTTGCACTCAAAATTCTCCAATCACGGATCGTTCCAAAAAATTATTCAAAATGTATACGAGTTGAAGCTATGTCGAAATTTCTCACTACATCAGCTTCGGCAAATTGGTCATCTTTTTGTTTCAGTCTGTTTAGTGTTACACCTTTTACTTCACTTCTTGTTTCGACAATCCTCTGTCAGATATTATTTCATTATTTATTGGAATTATTTTAATCATAATTATATTCACATTATAAATGGAAGATCATTTACGAAGTATTTGGCTACTGCGAGAAATTCGAAATAGACAAACCTTTAAAGCGATGTTTGAAGTAAACATTCCAGTTCTTTAAAACTTTTACCTTATATCTTGTATGTTACGCGTGTTTAATAGGAAATATTATTATTATTATTATTATTATTAACATCATTTACTTATTCTTTTTTTCTTTTTTTTTTTCTTTTTTTAATGTGCGCGATTTTCGATTATGAACTTTTTTATTTCGGAAGAAGGTCTGAAAGATATCGAATAGGACAGTGGCTCAATTTAAAGCTGCCATTTGTGCTACGGTTCAATCAATAACGAAAAATCGCTCTCGAGTGAATTGAAATTCCAGATTACAATTCAATGCAATATTGTGAATTGAGCTACGGCTAGCCACTCAGCCTTAATAATCTGATAAATTTTAGTTGATTGCGAACTAAAATATCTAAAATAACTATAAAATCAACAAACACCATAGACATATTTAATTTTTGATTACCATTTTCTACCACGTTCAATAATATTTTTCTTAATTTTGTTACTCATGTTTAAAAAATCGACCTTAACATATTTCCGAAAAATATTTAATATATATGTAAGAGTTGCGACGGAAAGGAGAGCAAATAATATTAAATATGTCGAACTACCGAGATGTCGGACTACTGAAATGGTGGACAAATTGCATGTCTCCGAGATGTCAAGCCATGCCGATTTGTTATATAGTGTATTCTATTATTATTTATGGATATACATTATTAAAATTTAATGTAGCTAGCTAGCTAAAACCGAACCAATTGCAATTTTCATTTGCATAAACTGATTCCATGGTGGTAGTACATATCTTTGATTTCAAGATGGTTTTTATTAAGTTCTGTTTTTGTAAAAATATATTTACCCGCAACTCAGGCTACCATTTTAGTACAATAAATTTAGCTGTAAATTGCAGCCTCATTTTCACTATTCTGTAAAGTATCCAACAGAGCTTCCAAATTCTAGTAGAATCAAAGTTCTATTACAGATAACAGAGTGTTATTACATCAGGATCTTAGTAAGTAATAAGAAAGTCAGTAAGTACGCAAGCAAGCCAGCAAGCAAGCAAGCAAGCGAGCAAGCAAGCAAGCAAGCAAACAAGCGAGCGAGCGAGCGAGCGAGCGAGCAAGCAAGCTAGCTAGCTAGCTAGCTAGCAAGCAAGCAAGCAAGCAACCAAGCAAGCAAACAAGCAAGCAAGCAATTGTGAGGTCCCTAATCAGCCCGTTTAGAACTTATGAAGCTTTTTAGATAATTTCGCCTTGAGATGTATTTTCTTTATGTCAATATTTTAACTTTTTAACTGGTGTTTTAATTCATCAACTTAGATATTGCTCTTTATATCTTGGACAATGATGCTGCGTTGAGTGCAATTTTTGATATACTTATGAATAATTAATTTTCTTCTACACGATCGGGACGATCAAGTGAAACTGTTTCTATCATTCTTTTTTGTAAATGATTTGACCTTTAACAATCATGTTATGCTTGAGCCACTTTTCGTTATTAAATCTCATTCATTTTATGTTCATTATATGTTCATTGTACGAAAATAAAGCTACTATTGGCATAAGAAAATTCAACATCTTGGAACTAAAATGAATGAATATATTTGTTGTTTCACATTATAAATTTTACATTTTCATAATTATTTAAATTCGTGTAATTTTAAATAATAGTTATATCTTTATAAAATTCATAATTTTTTTAGGGAATTTTTCTTACATGAATACGGGTATGAAATTGACCCAGAAAAAGAACATAAAGAACGACAGTTGTTACTAGATTATCTAAACAAAGTGTTGAATCTGAGCAAAACCCTGATATTTTAACAATAGAATTTGGATGACTAAGAGAAATGGAAGAGAAGAAAAACTGGCCACATGTTACTTTAATGGTCAATTCATATCATTTTTACAATGCCACAGACAGTGAAGATATTATACAAAGATTGGAATGTGAACACAAGGAAACAATAAATCCTGGAAAAATCAGACTTTCTAATGAGAAAAGAAGATTTCAAAAATACAAGTACCGTTAGATTTCTCGAAGAACTAAAATAGCTAAAAGGAAGCTAGAATATAAACCTATGCGCTTATCAAATAACCGCCCAGAACTTTTAAGAGACGCTAATCTCAAATAATAATATCACAAATTTACCAGAAAAAATACTAAATAATTTTATTAAATTCGCAAGAATTGATTCACAACAAATTGAATCAGTTAAAAATAGTGCAGCTATGCAGTCCAAGTCAACACTCTAGGTTGAATTACGAAAAAGACATCCTACATCAAACTTCAAAGGAATTTGTTTCTCAAGTTAAGATATAAAGTGAATTTAATTCAACAAATTATGGGCTACACAAAGGTTTTCCTTAATTATACCATGCATTTTTTATACACTGCGATCAAAATAAATCACTCTGAAGATGTAAACAAAGTAAATTTGAGCTCTACATTACACTAAATCATCTCAAATCTGTACATTCAACCTTTACATTAACCTGTATCAGATTTTCTATACATTTAAGAAAAATCGCATAGGAATCCGAAGAGAGAAAAGTCTGTCATTGAGCAGGATACAGTTTGAAAAGTTGTAAATTTTTTTAGTTTATTTCCAGAGAAGATCTATAGATGATAAATGCTTTGAAAAATCTTGGTTAGCATGGTTATGGGTGTAATACTGGGAAAGAAAGTAGTTACGCATTATGCAACCCAATAAAGAGATGAATGTACACGAGGGTTTATCATAGTTCATTTTCTTCACCAAAAATTTTAAATATGTATGACTTAATCATTGAAGCAGCTGAATTGAATAACTTATTTGGCTTTCACACATTAATAATTCATGTTTTTATTTGAAAGCAAATGTTAAAAGCACCTTCGCAATTCTTGATATGAAAAAAAAAAGATTGGGTTGCTTTCGTTTGTAAGTTCTTATAACTTGATATTATCTCCATATACGTTGCAATAATTTTTACATGTAAAAAATAATATCCGTCATAAGCACCAAAATATCCTTTTCATTGATCTCACCTTTTCCAGTTACATTTTTCTTTATTTAGAACAATGAAAGTAAATTTTTTATGGAATTAAAACTTTCTATTGGTTTAGAACCATTTCGAGGGAATTCTAAATAAGTTACGCATTAAGTAGATTGTTAATTTGGCATCTTTCAGGATATTGCATAATTTAGCGTATTCACTGTTAAAGTTAGGCAATTTAAACACAGTATATTGTAATTATTTTTATTACTGACTGTAAAAAAAGACTTTGGATGCTGTCTACTTTTATTTCCAAGTAGACAACCCTGCATGATGTCAAAGGCTTACAATCTTATAAATTTGTTGCTCCATACAAGGTTACTGTAGGAAATGTGAATACTTATTTGAGAGATTTAAGTGAATCAGTGTTTAAAAATGGCCGTATTTTGCATAATACTCCAACAGTTTAAGAGATGCAAAATTCAATAAAGGAAATGTAAATATTCAAGTTTAGATTTTCATTAATCAGAACTCATTAAAAATATTTTTAGTTTATTTTTAAAAGTTTGATTGAATCTAGATCCTTATTTGGTAATTTCAATAGAATTTCAAGGAATAAATATATTCAAGGAATAAATATATTCAAAAAAAGTTTTTTTATGCTTTCAGCCAGATACTGACTTTTTTAAGCTCAGTTTACATGTCGTAAAATTGCGTTTTAATTTTGTTGCTGAGAAATGAATAGATATCTACAAAATACTAATGGATTGTATTTTCATTCACGTAGATCATTTACGTAGATCATTTACGTAGATCATTTACGTAGATCATTTACGTAGATCATTTACGTAGATCATT
>JAUZNK010019026.1:2128-21303 GCA_035046665.1 Euphysa ruthae
CAAGTTGTTTTCTAGCTTCATAGAAAAGATTTTCTCTTAATAAATTCCTGTTTTTCATACAACACAATAACACAATAACTTAAAAAAGGGAATGATTGTTGGTTTTTAAGTTGTTAAAGATGAACTCTTTGGTTGATGGTTTTAAGAATGACCAAATTGTGAAAAATCAATTTGATGAAGATTTATCTGAAAGATAAATAGCTTAAATCGTTGTCGTCATCATCATCATAATATTAATTGTTATTATTATTATCTGTTTTTACAGTAAACACTTTAAGAAAAATCAAGAGCTGACATTACACTAAGATTTAATGCCTTACCATGCTAACAACTATTCCATAACCAAATGAAATGTCTGTGGCAGACACCAAAGATGCTCTTGAATTTATTCAGCTTCCTGTATAATTTCATAATCAGTAACCATTTCTTTAAAATATATTTTGCAGACCTTGAGACAACAAAGGTTTAGGATTAAAAATTAAAGAAGGCAGTTAAAGAAGAAAAAAAGATATTAATAAAGTTTTGAAATATATTGGGAAAAAAAAGAGTAGAGGCCAAATACAGTAGTCATATTGAGCTTTGGTAAAAATGAAAACTCAAACAACACTTAGCGTCAAAAAAGATTTAACTAGTTTAAGCACTATATTGGCATTATTCTAATTAATTGAAGTTTATCCATTTTATTTGTTTTTGAGTTTTTTGAATCAAAACTGTTTTAAATCTTATTTAAAGTCACTTTAACAATCATTCGTTGCATTGCAGATACAGTCTAAAATATGTTTGTAATTATTTTTAAAGTGGATAAGACTGTTGCCAAAGTGCAAAGTGGAAAATTAATCTTGTAAGATTTTAAAGATTTTTCAACTTGAATTTCTCATCCTTCTATCATTTAGTAATTTGAAGCAAGGAGAGGCTTGGCTCATTAATTCTGATTTTATTATAGTGGAGATGATAAAATTTTTTTTTTTAATTTTGTATACTAAAAGTGTTATGTATTATATTTATTGGTTGTCACATTGCTAGCAAAGTTAGTAAAGTCAACTTGCAGTTGAAAAAGTGTTAAAAAAGCTCTCTCTCAGATGTATTCTCTAAAAACCTGCCATTTCATAAATTTGTGAAGATTCCAAAATGGCATTTATTGATCATGTGACCTGGAAAAATAGTTATATAATCTTTTTTTTTTTTTTTTTTTTTAATTTTTTTTAAAGGTTGTTCTAAAACAAAAGAAAACAAGCCCTTCCTTTTGAAAAACTTTTTTTATTATCTAGTAAAAAATGTTAAATACGGCATCCGACCAGTAGGCGTTTTTATTGCAGTCCAGAAAGGGTTAAATCAGTACTAATTTTGAATAATATAATTCTTCTTGAGTTAGCTTTATGATCTTTCTGATATTAAATAAAACCAATAAAATGCAACACTACAAGTATAAAAGATTATTGTTTATGCTTAGTCATGCTGAACTTGGTTAACCATAAATCTAAAATTTATACCAAGAAAAATGTTTAACTATGTATTCATTATCTATAAATCATAAAATTTCTTTAAAAAATTTTGTCAATAAAAAGATATATACTTTTTAAGATTTGATTTAACAGGGTTTTCACTATAGATATATTTACAAAAGTGTGTTTATATGCTTAAATAACAAAGGTAGTAAAATTTTAATTACAAAACAATTCATTTATAAAACTTTTTATAACTAAGAGATTTAGATGAAAATATACTAAATTCCATTCAACAATACTGAAAAATTATAAATTAAGAAAACAAAATATACTAAAATCTTAATAAAAAGGTTGAAATTTAAAAATTTTTTTACTCCCTCATTTTTCCAATATTCAAGCATAACTTAATAACTTACATATATTTTTTTGTTAACTCACATGTTTATTAATGATTCATTACTGGCATTCTCAAAGCAATTGGAGAACATCAATTTTTTGAGCTATCTCCCTGTCCCTGCTCAGTGTGCTCATACTCTTTAATAATATTACCTTGTATGCTTTAATTATATTACCTGATATGCTTTAATTACATTACCTCGTGCGTTTTATTTACATTACCTTGTATATTTATGGTTAATGATATATTTAAACAATGTTTTGAGCAGCCAAACTGACGTTGCTCTCGCTACGCACTCCTCTAAATGATGATGAAATGTTTCTTTATGCAGCTGCTTCATTAGTTCCCACTTGGTTAAAACTAGGGGAAAACCTGGCACCAACCCTAAAGAGAATCAAGTTTACCTAGAGAATTTCAGAAACCAGATTAGGCCAAATCCAATGCAGCATAAGCTCTTGTTTCTCCTGTTTATAAAAGAAAATTTAGGATTGAATAATTTGAAATGAGGCTTAGGAAGTTATTGCTTAACCTGAGTTTCAAGTCAATCATAGTCAATATTCTGAGCTTTTTGAAAATGCATCCGAAACAGTTCCAAAATTTAATGCAATATAAGTTTTAATATAATCTATAGAGTAATTCAAAATTTAAACCAATAACCGCTATTTTCTCATAATGACAAATTTTGAGCTAGTGGCAGAGATTTCTTAGGAACCACAAGTTCTTCTAAAATTATTATTATCACCAAGAATCTTTTGGCTGTCTTGGGGACCTCTCGGGAAAGTATAAAAAGAAATACAAAGTTTCTTTGATGAAGCATAGGTCATAGGCATGTATTAGTAATATAAATTCCTCTAATGTATTACTAGGACAGGCAATCAATGGATTCGCTTAAGATAGGCGAGTAGCTATCCTCAGCACAATAAACGATTTTAAATCACAACTGAGAGAAAATGCAGTTGCCATATACGAGGAAAAAGAGTTGTTTTTTGGAGAAGTTTTTCACAAAAACTTACGAACGAATACAAAAGCTGAAATAGAGTAAACAACCATAATTCACCAAAGCAATTCAGCAACATCGCTTAATTTCTATTTCAAAATAAGTAACTTATGAGGAGATTTTAAGAAGAAAAATCGCTATTACTCTCATTTGGTAAAATTACCAAATTATTGAGCCAGACTTTCTTTTATATGTAAAAAAGTGTTTAAAAAGTGTGTTCAAAAATTTTTAAATATGCATAATTTGTATTGCTATGTTAAAATCATTTCACTTTAGTATAAATTATAATTCGATCATGTGAAAAAGCTAGAATTTGAAATGTATGCTTTCTTTTTGTACTAATCTGTTTGACGAAAATGGTATACAAACGTTTGATCAAAAGAATGGCAGTGATTATAATGAATTCTTTTTTATTAGGCATTTATTCGTACAGGGGGGTGGGGGGGTTTTTTTAAATGAAGTTATGGAGTTATTAGGAGTTTTTAAAAGTATTTCTGTTTTGCTGACATTTGTTAACGTATTAATGTCATGTCTTTATTAATGTTACAAATTGATTTTTTGATATTTATTGATATTGATGGAAAAATTAACATCCAAAAAATTTATAGAAAAAGTTATGATGAAAATTGGGTTTGAATAAAGGGGTTTTTAGGAATCGAAAATTAAAAAGTAAAAGGGCACTTAATAAATTTGTTAGCAATAAGTATTTTAAGTTTCTACTGATATTGTGACTTTTTTTCTTCACAACATTAAAGCAATTGACAACACTCATACTTCAAAAATTATGAAATTAAAGTTAACGCTCTGATATATTCATATATATTGTAATTATTTAGAGGTCATAACTACCATTTTATATTTCAGTATATATGGGTATACTATTTGCTGGATCTGGGATGGTGGCGTTGTTCCATGTTGAGTCGTGGATCATTTTGTTAGATTTGTTTTTAAATCAACTTAACTTACTTTATGAACATCTAATTGGTAAGTTTTTATAAATTCCATACTTTTCCCCATCGGCTGTGTAACTGGTATCAATAGTACACATGGGAAAAATATTTCCTTCTTTGTTGTTATTTTATTATTATTTTATTTTTTTTTTTTTTGCAAATTTCAAAGTTAAATAATATTAGAACGACAATGTATACGTTTCGTGTTATCTCATTTTTATTATTAATTTTTTTTTTCACCAGACAAAAAGATTATGAGAAAATGTGCTATGAATCAAAATGTTACAGTGTTTTAAGAAGGCATAAATTTTCTGACATCATGAAAAATTTCTGCTGTTATAAAAAATAAGAATATGTGGATGTATTTTTAAAATTTCATGGTAAATGACCATAAATAATATTGCTTAAGTCATATGAGGGTATATATAAATTTCTTTCCCTATTTATAAAAATTTGACTTTTTTTGGATCCAAGTTAAAAGCTTTTCTTTAATTAGGCAGCAGCAATCCCTTTTTTAACAATTTCTCAAATTTGAATTAATGTGTTTTTTATGATGGTAAGTAACTATTAAATATATCATATAAAGGGTTATAGGGGTACTTTTTAACTTATATAAATTTTGATTGTGGGGGTCTAGGCAAATCTTTACTTGTTTACAACTCTATCACCTTATTATGAATAATTAATTCTTTTACAAATACAGATATATTTCAAACTTGTTCCGGATGAAATACATTTCGATTTTTCTTTAAAACGATAAATTGATTATGCTACAACTTGGAAATATCAAATAAAAAATCTTGAGAAATTTAAAAGTGTTTTTTTTTTTTTAGAAAATTTGGATTATGTTAGAAAAGATGTTTTTGAAATGAGTTGGCATATTGACCATCATAGCCCTTTAAATGTTAAGATTTTGAAATAATTTTATAAAAAAGATCACTTGACTTGTAGAACTTGATGCCCAGCATTGTAACTATGCTTTAGAAATGCAAAAGTTTAGCGTTCCTTTGTTTAAGTTGTTATCAGGAGTCTAGCGTACTTGGTCTGAGATCAAAATGCAGAAATGAAGAACCTTTAATCGGGACTTGTCTGCATGAAGCTGCAACAACACACATCAATATTAAATCAATAACACTTGTGGGGTTAACTCAAGGGAATGGAAAAAAATTTTATTTCTAGTCCTTATTGAAAATTTGATTGAAAATTTAAGAATTTAGTCGCTTAACTGATGTGCTGGATTGTAATTATAATTTCACTAAAAAGGTCACGTGACTTGTAGTACTGTTACAATGTGTAGCAATAACTTTTATAACACTTGAGTGGTTAAAAAAATTTTCTGCACTAATATTGATCAAATTTCCACTTTAAGTTTTGGAAATATAGATCTTGTTTGTTTTCTATTTCCATGTTTCATTAGTTACTATAATTATTTTGTTGTTACAATGAGTTGTATCCTTACATGTATAATAAAAATTAACAGTACCCTAGAATGACCCGATCCGTTTATGGAAACAAACTTTTCAAAAATAAATGTAGTATTGAAGGTCATGTTTTTGCTTTCAAAGCAGAAGTTATATTGGCTTTTGAAGGTTTTGTCTAAAATGATTTGGATGATATCAAATATCAGGTTTTAGTGAACTCTTGTAAGTTGTTTAAATACTAATATACAGCTCATATTACAAGTTTTCTTTTCAGATGCTTCTCTTAAAGACTTACGCTTCTTAGCTGTTGCTTTGCTGTTGTTCATTGTACACCGAACTCAGCTGTTTCTTTCGGTAAGTTCCCTAAGTGCTGTACATAAAGCTTAAGTCTTTAAATCATCATCTTATTTGGATTCTGGATCGTATTTATGGGCAAAACAGGCTTTCTCAATTCCCCTAAAATTTTTTTTTCTTTGATCATGTTGAAAAAAATAATTTAATTTTCTGATGTTTCGTGGATCTTGGGCACCTTGAAAATTTTTCGGTTATTATTGGTATCTTCGAACGTTTGTTGTTTGTCTTATATACTTAGTTATATTGCTCACAACGTTTCTCTATTAAAATACTATCACTATCCGTGATCCAAACTTTTGTCGAGATTTTATGTCAACAACTAATTGTTGCATTAAAGTTCTAAAGAGAAATTCAAAATTTTAAATGTAATTATGATAAATTGTAATTGGAAATTTAATAAATCAAATCTCATTTTACTGTCGTTTTACCCACTTTGGTGTCAAGGCATAAAGAATAGGTAACTGGCTTCTAAAATATATTTATCTTTTTTTTTAATTTGAAATGATTGACTTAGGCGCAACCAATTTAATTTCTCGTTCTGTTGGTGAATTGGCGAATAATATAGGGTCGGCTGTTCGGCTTATTTAAAATATTAATCAAAAAAATGATGGTCATTAATAATAATAACTGAAAACAGGTTTTTACAAATCAATTTTTCTTTCAGAAGTTCCTTGGTAAAGTATAAGATAACAAAAACAGTACAATATACATGTAGAAAATGCTACATATGGTCTGTAAAAGAAAATGTAAATATTTTACTAATCTTCATATTATTTTCTCAAACATAAAACAGGAAATATATTTTTTTATATATCTAAAAATAAATATTGTTATTTTTCTTGATTTCGAAAATATCTGGTTGGTAGGGCCCGCAGAATGAAAATATCTGGTTGGTAGGGCCCGCAGAATGAAAAATTAAAATGGTCTTGCCTTGTCTTTTTCAGCACATATTTTTTTCTTGGCACTAAAATATAAAACTGATATAAAATGAAAAAAGACTTGAAAAATTATCAAAGAATTTTTAAAATTATTTGAAATATTTCCACGGATTTTAAAGTATGGCACTTTTAAGGTTCTCAGAATTTTATGTTAACGACATCTAAAAAATCTAATATTTGCTCGTTATTGAATTAAAATGATATGTGTTATTAAAATGCAGGTCAGGTGTAATTATTTAAATTTTTATTGGCTGCATAGAAGCTAATAGACGTCTTGGGGTTATTTTGGATAATGGCCTAATAATTTGGATGTCAATGAGAACGTTTGCTGAAAGCACGTTTTATTTTTCCAAAATTAAAATTAATATTAATATTAAAATTAGCTTTACAATAAAAATTTAATTAAATTAATAAATGAAATAGGTTTACCGTTAATATAAGGAGCAAGTTTCTAGGAGCACTAAAGTCTCCTCTGAATCCATTACTTTTTTTTAGATTTTGCATTTTAGAATTTTTAGATTATTGTTGCTTTTCGGTACTGGACCTAAAAATACTAAAATACTGTCATTTTAGGCCTAAAATCAATATTTTTAAAAGTTCATGGGTGAAAAATTTATGATCGAAAATCCAAAAAATTTAGTTTTTTTTTTTTTTTTTTTTTTTTACTTTTCTAAAATGTTTACATTGTAAGTGTAATTTTAACACTCCACCTATGCTGAAATTTTGTGTTATGTTGGGAAATAATATTTCTAATGAATTTGGCATGTCGTCTATTTTTAAAATGTTGTTAGGCCCAGTCCTTATGGCCCAAAACATGGTCATTTTATATACCAAAAAATGACCTGTTTTGAAATTTTTTTTTTTTTTTTCAAAAGTTTGTATATAGTTAAAGAAGAAGACATTTTTTACCTCATATTACCACTTGCCAAAAAAAACTTGTTCCTCGAACCCGTGCCTTAATACATGTCAAATTTAGTCAAAATGATATTTTGATTTATTTTTTACGGACTTTTTTGTGATTTTGCTGAGATCTCAGGGTTCGCAAAAATTGATTTTATATTTAGCTATATAAACTCTAGGCATGAGTATGTTGATTAATAAATAATTTACATCTTACAGTCGTACGATGATAGGCGTAACATTCACACAAAATGTACATGTCTGTTGACTTCTGCCGTCGAAAAAACACGCCGCCAAGCCGACGCCGTCAAAGATGACAGCATTCTGCAATCTTGAAAGAGATTTGCGATATTATTGTATTATTAAATGTAATTGTAGATTTAGTTGTGTAAATGTGAGTTGGGTATTTGTATACTACTGTTGTAAATTATTTCATATAGGTTAGTCGAAGTAAACAATCATGGACATATAAAAAATGTTAATTTTTATCGAGGAATGAGGCAGCTAAAGCTTCGAATCTCTGTTAAGCAAGGAATCGGAAAACTTTAAACAACCTATATCCCATCGCAGACCTTTTAGTACTTGGTCCATACAAATTTGCCATATTTCTCATATGAATAAGATTTCGATGTATAAATAATTCTATTTATGACAATCACGATGTCCACTAGACCAATTTAAACCAAGCCTTTCTATGCTCTCTGATCCTTTTGCCGATAAAGCAGCGACAGCAAAAGTCTCGGGAAATTTCCATGTTCAAATTTAACATATTTAACGTTGAATGGAAAAAATTTTTTTTCGGATTTTGTCGAATTGTTTTAAACTTCTTTTTGTTTTTTTTTTGTTTTTTTTTTTTCACTGGTGGTAGTTTTATTATTATCCAGCTTAACGTTAGCCATTGCATATAGATATTAGATATCATCTGGCGATGAATAAAATGTTAAACATGTTATATTTTCTGCGTATGTTTCTTTTAAATTAATGCAATTTACTAGACTCTCACTCAACCAATACAATTTTCCGTGCTTCATATACTCCCGTGTACTAATACTGAACCGTGTAAGACTGATTTTATGCTTTTTGACACATCAAAACGTCTCGCCAATCATCAACAACTTTTTCATATCACTATGAATTGTAAAAGTGTGCAGAAAACAGAAGTTTACAGGTATTTCAGAGTAAAATTATATTCTACCTCAATTTAAGAGGGAAACCCCCTCAAATATTTTAAAATTTTGAAAAAAAAAAAAAATGTGTTTGTTTAATCTTGCAGTAAATTTAATGAGGAGTTCGAAACTGAAAACAGAATTTTAAAATCTTTTTTTTCTTGTTAAGTTATTAAGGTATTTTTTTTTCAGTGCTCCTGTTTGGAAATTTCCCCTGACAACACCTTGGAAACAAGTTTAAACCTCAATAAAACCAAAACAAATTTCCTACTATCCGCTGTTTTTCTGCCAATTTCCTGCCAGTTTTGCTGCTTGTTTCTAATGTCAATAAGCTATATGCCAAAACTACTATCAAGGCAAATATTTGTTGGTCAAATCCATTGCTTATTTTTTCCTTGTGTAATGTGTATAAAATAAGTAGATTTAATAAGGGTTTTGAAAGAGTAAAGTATAAACCAAAACAATTTAGGAAGAGATCAAGGGTCTTTCCAGTTAGGAAAGATGTAAATAAAGAAGATAGTGTTGTAAATAAAAAATCCATTGTAAATACTCTCTAATAACTCTTGTAAATTGAAATGATGCATCTAGTTTTCTTAAGTTATTAAGAAATGGTGTACTATACCACACTCAAAAGATAAGTTTGTATTTAGCAACTGACTTGGTGATGCAGCAGCACCAAATGATAAACAACTACATTTCTTTCGTGCGTTAGCTAAAGGGTTAGAATCATGGAAAGATTAAAAATTTTGAAAAATTTATATTGACGTCACAAACATGTCCTGCCTTAAAAAGAACAGTTTTATGGCAAGCTTCATTCTTTCAATGTGATCCAGTAGAAAGGAGTTCTGGGTAATATCGACAAATGAGTGGAGAAAGATTTTTTTTTTATTATGCTGAAAGGACGTCTTGTATAGTGAACAAATCATTAAAATTAAAAATTTAGTTAAAGAAAGTATCAGCGTATCAATGTTAATGAAAACTATTTTTATTCAGACTTTCTGAAAAGTGTTTCAGCGATTAACTTTGACAATGTCTCTCTTTCTGATGAAATACGTCAAGGTGCTGCACGTATTGGTGGTTACATCGCAAAGAAATTATCAAAGAAATATGGATTTTGCTGCAAGGAATTATGTATAAATCAGTCTTTTGTGCATTAAGAAAAATTTAGCTACATAAATCTGTTACCTAGAGATAGCCTTACAAACTCATCGATATCTCTTTCAGAATATGTTTAATAGTTTTGCTTACCTTGATCATGCATTTAATGTCATCCGTTCATCCAATCTCCCAGAAAAACAGCAAAATTAATTCTGCATGAATTAAGATGGGATGATTCATTTTTATGCCAAAGCCACAAAGTGAAAGGGCTCGATCTGGTTCACACAACTGTTGCTAAAATTCATTTTAATAACACTAGGAAACGTAATAGTGATCGTGTTATTGCTGACAACATAGTGGGTTTTGACGAAAAATAAAGGGAGAAATAAAAAGTTTACTGTAAATTATTAATTACTAATTCAATTACATAAGCCTAAATGTATAAATAATGAAAGCTTGGATCACATTATAACTTTTTAAATGTCGTAGTGTGATGCTTGAGACCAAATTTCTACTTAGCAGGGTGCGTCCAACTTTTTACCTGAGGCTATTAAATTTATTTGCGATTCGTTTTTCATATTTTATACATTTAGGCTTAAATTTAAGTATATAGTAGTAAGTAGTAATTTACGGTAATTAAAAAATCAAATTTCGCTCTAACACTTAGTTTACGTATTTCGACGCACTTGTATTTTTAATGTGGAGCCAACAAATAGATTGAGGCTGATTTTTATAGAAGGGTCCACGGGTTTGGTTCAGGTGTATTTAGAGCTTCCGTTAATAGTATATGATTATAATATATATTTAAGTTAAGTTTCTTTAGTAAATAAATTTAAAAGTTTTACCTCCAACTACCTCCTTTCTCCGTTTAAAACGGTATCAATTAAAAAAAAATCGTCATTTAAGTCTCTCTTTAATCTTTGTTTTTAGTTTCTCGAAATAATATTCTCTTTTTTTCTTTTTTTACTTTTATTTTTTCTGGTCATTTATATTAATACTTTTTGCATGAACTTTATAGGATTTTGACAAGAACTATCAATTGGTGTCAACTATCAATCAGTTTTTCTGTATGAGTAGCTCCATCCAATTTCAGCTATCTTTTTTATAAAAATAATTTTTATGATATTAAATTTTTTTTACAAAATATTGGTATTGTTATAAACATAACATTTTTTTGTTTGAGGTTTGTTTTTGGTAAATAAACTATATTGATTGATTGATTGATTGATTAAGTCTAGCTATACATATAGTAACAATGAATAATTTTGAAGTCAAATTATATTATGTTTGATACATAATATACTTTATGCAAAAACAAGCCATGGAGTTGAACTTTTTAATTTATGCTCTGAAATATTTTTAATGTTTGTATTTTGTAGTTTATACTTGTTCTGAAATTATTTTTGCTAACCAAAAATAATTCATATTGAGTTTTTTTTTATGCCAAATCTCATTTTTTATCCATTCTGCTGCCTAACATTTTTTATATTTAAACCATTTATTAAATTTTTCCTAACCAAAATTTATAAACAAGTGTATACTATATCCTACAACGTTTAAAATGAAACACACAACATGAAAAAATAAGGTTAAAATGTGACCGTGGATATGTAAACATTGCGCATTTACTTATAAAAAACCGGCGTTATATTTTTTCTTTTTAAGATATGAGGTCGTTTATTTTAAGTAGGCCACGAGATGCCTCATCACCAAAACAAAATTATTCTACAATATTTGGTTTTAAGATTGTGGACACTGTTGAACTTTTTGAAATATTCAAAATACGTTTTTGCCCTGTTTTATCTAATACAATGAGTAAATGACAAGAATTTCTTGCATTTTTGGAGTTAAAATGTACAAAATGCAATTTTATTTAATTACCAGTTTTTGTACATCTAGAAAAAGTGGAAGTGGTTTTGATATTTAAAAAACGATTTAGTTTGGCGACACGTTGCTTTCTTTGGGACAGGATCTACATTCCTGTGTCTAAAAGTTTACGTCACTGATGGATATACCCCCACCAATGACTTAAACTAAAAACAATTATGACAAATGTGTTAGAAATATAACAAAGGAGGTAAAGCAATAGCTCAGAAAAATATGTCAGATGCTGCTGCTGAACTTAGAAACAACAGTGACACATTTGTTGATACCACCAATACTTCGTGCGATGCAACCTGGCAACGTTGAGGTTTTCCCTCAAATAATAGCATTGTTACGGTTATATCTATCAACAATGGCAAAATTCTTGATTTCGTAAACACCGGTGAGTCATTATTGCAAAGGTTGTAACTTCAAGGACACAATGAATAAAGATAAACCTGAAGATTATGCAGATTGGAGAAACAGTCATATCTGTGAATATAACTACATAGGATCTGCTAGTGGAATGCAAAGTGTTGGTTCAAAACGAATTTTCGAACACTCAATTGAAAAAAATATGTTGCGTTCAAAAACTTAATTGTGTCAAGATATTTTATCTCTAATATTTTTACTTAGTTTATAGTAATATTTACTTTTTGTAAATGTTCCCCTTAACGAGATTTACCGTAAACGTTCTGGTCGATTACGAATTCTTTACAGACTTCGTAATCCCATCACATTGTATACCTCTAAGTTGATCTAGCAATCATATATTACACCAGTGTTGACATAATGTGCTACTACAAATTTAAACCTCACTCAAACAAACGCAATAAGTAAGATTAAAGCGTTTAACCAGGAGAGCAGGTGCTATCATCAAAGGTCGATTACGTAACGTATCCATTGAAATTCTTGAAATCTATGATCTCATGAAAATACATGCATGAACCTTGGTCAGTAAGTTGCTATGTGGCTAATATGAATGTTCCGCTAATCATTTCACTCTGTTGGATAACCCAACTCGTAATCGAGAGTGTATGCTTTGTGTACCAAAAGGATTTTTATAACAACCTTGGAAACTTATTTTTTCGGTCAAGAGCAAGCTTTGTGTGAGATAATATTTTAAAACATTAAAACTGAATTTAATTTTAAACCAGCATACATATTGTTTCATGCTATAATGTTAAAATGTGTGTTTTTTGGTGTATAATAATAACGCGTATGTATAAAACTGGATTTATGTCTATTAATATAAATGATTTGTTGACAGATAAAAAAAAATTATATGCCATTTACAACTTCTATAACAGACTGGGCCTACTGACGTAACACACACAAAATCTAAAAATCGACATACCTTTGTTGCTTCGATTCCAGGCAGGTCTGAGCAGTTTTTCCACATTGTTGCTCGGTACAGTGTTCGCATGACATTGAGCTCGAAAACTTTTGTTGTTGCTGGTAGAGAACTAAGCATTGGAATAGATTGTAGTTTCCTAATTTTATTCCTTTTTGCCAAAGAGCATACCTGTAAAAAATAAAATTTACTTTACTCCTCTGTCATATATCTTAGATTGATACATATTATGATATATATTATATACAAAAATTATTTCTTTATGTTATGTTGCTACTCATTTTGCATGTATTTTACCTAAATTTAAAGTAAACATTAGGTTCATTTTTTTGTAACCTGGCTACATTGTGTGTTGATTTGTTTATAAAAACAACATTAATTAAATATACCTCGCGTTCGAGATGTTGTGTTCATTTTTTACACCATAACAAACGCAGACAAACGTTGTTGACCCAGCAGTGATACCCAACAAGCTTGAATTAAAATTTCCTAATTCCATAACGGATATTTTTTTGCAGAATATTGATAATTTTGTTTTCCCGACACCGAACAACTGAGGTACACTGTCGCAACCAGATAACGTATGTGATAATAGAAAAGGAACGATATCTTTAAGCTTCAATACGGTTTGGTTTATGTGTATAACTGCTTGCTACATCCATAAGTATGGTTGCTTGTAAATTTAAATTATCTGTGAAGTGAAGAAGTAGAGTGTAATCTTTTTAATGATTTTTAAGTCAGTTTCCTCGTGTGTAGTTCTAAAGTCCAATCTTTTAATGATGATACCTCTGTGCACTTCTCGGGGAACATCATCGGAACAGGCAACAATAAATCGCTTTCCATAGTTTGTTATTGCAATATCATCAACAATGTCATTGGTTATGATGTCGATAACTTGAACTTTGTCTTTTGTACACAAAAGGTAAAATCTACTTGTGGTATGGAAATGTTTAGTTGATGTTTGCGTGCCACGATTCCAGCTCGATCTTTCCGGGTGCTCCTTTTTATACTGTACCCATAGAGTATCTTTCGAAAATGAGGTAAACGTTACTCTTTCCCAGTAGTTCACCAAGCTATTTATAAAATGATTCAACTAACTTCTGTACTGTCCCCTTAGTCTGCCAATGAACGTCCCCGAGTATTGGACATTCGTCTACAATGACTGTTTCGGGAAGTGACTGTAACCATGACGAAATCTCCACCTGAAGTTTGTTTTTCAAAACACATTTAGATTTTATCTTATGCGACAGCTCGCATTTCAACACTTCATCTAACTCAATCCCGTTAGTATTTAGTAGACACATAATTCTTGTAAAAAAATTCTGTTTTGTATACTTCACTCTCTTCAACATTAACGTTCTTGCTTAATATCAATGTTTTAACTTGCTTCCGTATAGTTTTGTAGAATCCTGTTGGCCACTTTAGCTTATAAATGATCATCTTTTGCGTACCTATTGCAAATACGTTGTAAACAATAGATCGTTGATTCAAAGTTACACCGATCAATCCAATGAACCGCTTTGATGCCTCAATACATACTCATCTTTTTCGAAACGTGCTTGTGTTTGATTTGGTAGCAGTTCCATATAACGTAAATAATACAAGCCATATCTAGCTTAGTGATGATGTCCAGTATCATCATCTCAGAGTTAGCTTGCAAATGTAGAGCGCAATCTCCCTCTCTCTCAGACCGTAGAAATAAAATTATTAAAAAAACACTGAATTTATTACGTTGTCTTCCAAAGGCTTGCTAGTTTGACTTTCTGTCGATAATTTGTCAAGAAATTTCTCAAGATCATCAGAGAAATCAATATCTGGTAGAAATCACCTAATAATTCATCAACAAGTAGTCTCACAGCAAATTCATATCGCAATTTTTCCCAATTAACGTCTTAGGCACCCCACCAAACACTGTCTTTAAAATTATTTCTAAACCACCGTTTGACATAAGGTTACCAACTCAACCAACTAAACTCATAAGACGAGGCATCAAATTCACAACGGTCTCTGGGTATGCCCATTTAATATCAACAATGAAGTTATAAAGTTTTTGATCAAAGTGAATAATTGCATGTTTTTGACCAGTTTTCTCGGTTATACATACGTTGCGCCATTGATGTCATGATTTTAGTAGAATCGGAAGGTTTCATATCCATCAATAAAGCATACATTACATTTTATTTTTTTTGCACTTTAAGTAATTTTTCCTTTCAAGTCATATCTTGGAAGATATAAATTTTTAGTAAATTTTTTATATGATTATTAATTACCATTAAATTACCTTTTCAGTGGTATATTCTAAATCATATATCGACTTTTTTATTTTTTATCTGCCATTATGTATTTTTTCCAAAATATGAAATTTCTCCTTCATAAATTTATTCAACTTTAAAAAATTAGTCACGAGAACATCAAATATCAATTTAAACCGTAGAATACCAAAGGAATTCGTGGCTCTCATCATAGGTTGTACAGAAACAGTTAGTTAACTTAATTTGACAAAGCAAGAAGAACTATTTTAGCAATTCGTCATTCACAATCATAACAATCTAAGAGAAAACGAAAGGGAATTTAAAATCTTATTAATGTCCTTGACAATAATAGATTTCTACCCATATGTATCTCTGGGCAAACAATATAACTACCGACCCTGAAGGTGTATCAGATGAGTTAAAATTTTTTTTATTACCTTAGTGGCTGGCAACATCCTAGAAACTATCCATTCCTCTCATACCAACTTTAAAAAATATCTTAAAAACCCTAATCCTCACTCAATATTTCTTTACCCTACTACCAAGTATGAAGTCTCCACTCTCATATCCAAACTAAATTAAAATAAATCCTCTGGTCCCAACAGCTTTCTAACCACTGTATTACTTCTGCTTAATGAAAATGTATCTCTAAATTTTTCTAAATCAATCTATCGATCTCTACTGGAACTTTTCCTGACTCTTTTAAAATCGCACAGATTATTCCAATTTTCAAAAAAGGTTCTAGACTACGATATAACAGCTATAGACCCATCTCATTAATTTTCGACATTAGTAAGCTTCTTGAAAAACTAATGTATTCATGTTTATACAGCTTTCTGGCTGTTCATGATTACTTTAGTGATCTACAGTTTGGATTTAGTGCTAAACACTGTACCTCTCATGCTCTTGTTAGTATTACTGAACAAATCCGTTAAGCTCTTGATGCTGGTAAATTGTTTTAAAATCATGTATTTATTTTTTCTTTCTTTCGTTGTTCCCTCCTTATTGTCTCTCGCCTCGTACTAACTGCTACCACATTCACAACAGTCCCTGTTACTGAAAATTTTTAGCGCCCTATATTTATACTTTTGTCACACCTTGGTCAACGATTTGTGTGACTCCATCCAACAACTTGCCATTGCTGTACACTCTATTTGCCATTATTATACATTTTTACAAAATAATTTCCCTAAATATGTTTGTATATATTCATTGCAATGAGTTTCCTTGATGTTGGTAAATGAATAAATATTCAATAATAAGATCCTTTCCCTAAAGATTACGTAACTAATGATACGTTTCACCAATCTGGAAGATGTATAATGGGCCCAGTGGTACATTTAAAAAGTTGGTTACAAAGAAAAGGAAACTATATTCATCACCTGATTTAGAAAGTTTTCAAAAAATTTCATATTTGCTAATAATTTATTTAATGTGAATACATGGAAATTTTTCTGAAATGCTGCAATATGAATTTGTTCCTGTGTCAACACGCTCATCAAGTTATATAAAAGGAACCCTAAAAATATATATGCAAAATTACTCTAAAACTGTTGCCATGTTGTTTAGTTTTAAAAGTTATTCAAGTTTTGAAACAGTGAATAAATTATTTTTCGAAAAATTTTCGACTTTAAATTTTATGATAGAATAACCTGGGCATAAATGTGCTCCATTCTGGACCCGAAAAAAAAAAAAAAAAAAATTACACGCTTATTTCCTTTTTCTGTTGCGTATAAAATAATAAAAAAATCTTTTGTAAAGCCTTAAAAAGCTATCAAATCTTGAAAAAAAGTCCTTTAGAACATCAATAATACGATTAAAAATCTGAGTGTTTAGAAATTCTGCAATTATATGAAAAATTTTTGAATCCATTTGATGATAGTTTGTAAAAACACGTATAGCCTGGTAAACGGCTCCAAGTGCAAACTGATTCATACAGAAGTAATTTTTTGCTTAAAGGCCTTTAATACCTTTAAAATTTAGGATTCTAAAACCTCACTGGTATAGTTCTTGAGCATATCAAAGCTAGATCCTATAGAACCCAAAATCCAAAAATATGAGGGTTTTATAAAGGCATATGTTTTTAAAACTGGAGATATTTTTTTCAAAGTGTCAGAAATGTTGAAAAAGCAACAAATTACTTAACAAGTTACTTAAGGTATATCATTAAAAATCAAAATTTAAAATTTTTCAAAATATATGTTTTTATGTACTTTAAACTACCTAAAAAATTGCATTCAAAGAAGTCTGTGAAAAGTCAATTTTTTTCTTTGCAACTACCATAGCAACAACTGTTTTTCCTGCAAAACCCCTAAATATCTAAAAGGCTGAAAATATCTATATTAAGCTAAACATGATTAGCCTGGATTGTATCTATGGTTCTAATTTTGTGCGAAAATGGATGTTCTGAGATATGACCAAAAGATTTAACTTTTTTTTCATAAATAAGCATCTCATAACCACAACATGCATTTTTTCTAAGTAATTTTATCTGACAGTTTTTTTTATTAACTGATTATATATAAATAAACTGATTTCTTCTGTTTACAAAGTATTTAACTTTTTATATTTTTGATTAACTAATGATATAAAGTATAGCTAAAATATGGTTAGACCAGCATTAATAAAACAAAAGTCAGTTTCGTAAAGAAAAGTTGGTGGTTCAAGGTTTTTAAAAAAAAGAAAGTACTGGGTTCCAATCCAAATGATACTTACTACAAACGAGCTAAAAGAAACTCTGTTACATAATTTAACAGAAGAAAAAGATAACCATGATAGTCAGCTTCAAGCAGAAAACTATTAGTCAGGTAGAATGGTGTAAAAATCGTGCACTTTTTGCTAAAATCATGACTTTTTGTACATGTAGTCTTTGCTTTAAGGTATAACGCTTCATATTCTGGCATTGGGTTGAGTAGTATGTCCTGGGTGAACCTTGTTTTACCACACATTGTTACTCCAAATATGAGAATCGTCGTTGGATTCGTTGGTAGGCAATTATCTAGTACAATGAATTCCATTTGAAAGCTATATTTATGTAAGGTTATGTATACGTTAACATATTTTGTTCAAATGAGTATTGATACATTCCAAAAGATACGTGTTCTCACGGCTGATGATCTCGCAGTTGTATTGGAAGCAGCAATTATGAAGCTTGCCGAATTACACACGCATGCGCATGCAACTTGACTAAATATAAACGATCTCAAGTAAAAGCAGGACGAAGCAATGATTCGTCATGAGCATGTCCAGGAGAAACGAGAAAGGACGAAAAAGGAAATTCAGCGTCAACATCCTTAGAAAGCAATTGGCTGCACTAGGTGGAGACGACTCTATTAGCCCACTTCAAATTCTCAAATTTAGAAGAAAGATTCCGATGTTGCAGGCTGAACAACCATTAACCAATAGATTTCAAGTTTACGATATAGCACGTCAAGATTTAGGTCCGCACGTGAAATGGAGAGGCTCGCCGATACAGCCTTAAGTTATAAGGTAGAAAGGTTAGCTCGGTATCGAAGGTTACAGTTATAAAACCACTGACCTGCAGGCATTGCCTGCTCAGACTTGCGAGCACTATGCAGTTTGGTTTTGCAAAAACGGCGCGTAATAACGATGGTGTGGGGCTTCGGCCTGACCTAGCAGAAAATGATCTGCGAAGCCAAAGTCTTTAAAGACTTTAGGTCGATATGGCGTATCTTTTTCGAATCCCTCATTTGAGCAGTGATAATAATGGCTGAGTATTTACACCAAGGACCGGCGCAACGTATGACAGAAAGCCAGCTCCATGTTGGCCATTTTTCATAGGACAAACATTTATCGACGATGTTCAGCCGATACTCTTGCAAACATCATAACTCTCTACCTTGGGTTTGCTTCGGTGTGCTGCTAGCTTACCATTAACCACGTCCTCGGCTATGTTTTGCAACAGTGGATCGGGGGATACTGGGGCCGTTTTCAGCACATGACATCGCTCGTGATTGGCTCTTCGGGTTAACGTATCCAGGTAGTACCTGGGTTTTCGTAGCGTGGATTAAGATTGAGGC
>JAUZNK010019037.1:0-21297 GCA_035046665.1 Euphysa ruthae
AAGTTTAATTAATATGAATAAACCAATCATAGCATCAGGATAGCTCTTCAAAAATTATATGAAAGGAAGCTACGTCTAACTATTTAGTATTTTTGAGTCTCATCTAGTATATTTTTGCAATATCTGGAGTCAACGGGGAAATCTTTCTGTTGATAGAATTATCTCTCTTCAAAATACTGCCACGCGTGTTATTAACTTTTTTTTTATTTACATAAAAACTCTGCAATTTCTACAACAGCGGTGAAGCTCATAAACCATTCCACTGTCAAACCTTTTCACTTAATACGTAATACTGTTCGCACTACTAAATATGGCATTCATTCAGTCATATACCAATGCATCCTTGCATGGAATAAGTTTAAGGATCTGGAAATACCTATTTCTGAAGGTTCGGCACTTAACAAATTTTGCATATCCAGAATTTTCAAATCACACTGTTTTATAATTTTAAAAAATACCTTCCAGCTTTGCTGTGCATACAATGTGTTTAACTTGCAGTGTGTAAGCATTTTTTTTCTATATATAGTTTGCAGAAGTTTACAACCAGTGACGTCAACATCTTTAGACTATAATTTTAATCGATGATCTTTTTCTGCCATTCATTTTCCTTTTTCTGCTATTATTATTTTTTTTTTTGCTATCTAGTTAAAATTTCTAAATACATAATTACAATTCATCTCAAGTTACAAGATATTCTAATTTTATGGTTATCGAGCTTCAACAAAGTGACGTGTTTTCAGTCCCGCTAAAAATTTATTGACAAAAATTATGACTGGAGAGCCATAAAAAATTCCCAAGTTCAGAAAACTCAAAAAGAATATACTAACTGTCAAAAGTTTGAGCAGAGAAAATTTGAACCTACCTCTCTTTGACAAAATTCAAACAAAAGGCCTTTTGATTAGAAATTAGCCAATAGTCATACATAAATAAAAATTACTCTTTATTAAAATAACTGTAATAGTATGGCCACTATTACACTAGTCTCATAAAATGGTGTTATTATGTGAGTTCTGCTAACCTGTAAATGCTCTTAAATTAGAGATGTGCTAATAGAACTTTTCAGGATAATAGATTCTAATGAGTGGAACGGTTAGCAATTATTGTATTTAGTCATTATTTCAAAAGAATAGGGGTAGAACCGCTTCCTGGTCCAATAACGTAATGGAGCATTGAATGCACCATATTTTCGCGATGAAATTGATTGTAACTAACAGGACAATTACCCTAGGTGCGAGTTATCCGAGAAACAATTAGAATTTACAGGGAGCAATTACCAAGCAAAGGTTGGCATGTCTATATGAAAGTCTTTGGTTAGAACCAAAAATAGTTGAAAAACTGGCAGCTGATAAACAGGTAAATAATTAGACAATAAATTTGATTTCTATCAAATTTAATTAGGCAATTAGTTTAATTAGATATTTTGCCACGCCCAATATTTTTTTTTGAAGTTAATGTAATATAAAGCTTCTTTTTTTTAAACATATGTTGAAAAACCAAACTGAATACATTAAAGGCTAGGATAGACATGCAGAAAATTATCATGCTTCCCAGGCATAAAAGAGGCAATATTTTGAAAGCGCCTTGTTGTATTTAACGAGACTTTTGCGCCAAATGGAAATAAAGCCAACATGAAACCGGTGGGTGTTTTGTGGAACGAGGGTATAAAGGGCCGATCAGCTGAAGATGTAGCAAGCACGTTCATTGCCTTATTCTTTACTATCGCGAATGCAAAAAGTTTATATTCTGGGCAAAATAAAAGCTGGTTCCTATATACTGTCCTCGTCAAAGAATTCAATCGCCTAACTGGTACATTGAAAGACGTTATCATTCGTTATGATACATGAATGTATGTCCTGGCTAAAAACCCAGGACATACATTCATGTCAGCCGATAGTTTCCACTATCTTGATGAACAAGCTATGAGGAAAAAAAGCAAGTGGAAGACTTAAAAGATTTTATTGAGTTAGTGATATCTGGTGGAAAGTCGCTTGTCATGAGCTTTTTAAATTTTCCACGAGGTGTTTGTCAAGGAAAGTATGCCCAAGGTAAACCAAAACTGGAAGAAGTTCAGATCGTCCTGTATACAAGGGGAAGTGACAAGGAAAAACAGTCAGACGATTTCAAAGAGTAACAATTTCTTCAAAAGAAATGGATCAAGTTACTAGGAAAAGAATTTAATCATGCAGAAAAACTGGTGGGGTTATACCGTCTAAGAAAGAAGACATCGTTTTAAAACTTTCTCCATTCTTGCAATCATCTCGATGTGTGTTTTGGAAAAGCCTCCCAGTCGATGAGCAATCCGTAGATTTGTCAACAGAAAGATGTGAAAACGAATTTTTAGATCAACACGCCATCTAAAATAAAAATTTTTTTTTCAACAACGTTCCAATACATAACATTCAATTACAGCTGCTTTAACAAAAAAAAAATCGGTTTATTTTTTCTCTCTTTTTGATTGAATCCCTGCAATGTTTGTGATGTGACATGCGACTTCTTGCCTTTTTGAATAACTTAATGAGATTTGATAAGAATTCAATTTATTCGAGAGAGACGTAACAGGAAATAAAGAGTGCAAAGCGACTTATGTAACATTATTTAGAAAATTCGAAACAGTAGCGTCTTGAAAATGACTTTATCAGCTTATCGGGTGAAAAAGTTGTTCTACTGAGCCAAAAGTTACGTTAAAACCTAATTGCTGAAATAATAATGAAAAACGTTTTCTAAATTTCTAGTATTTCTGTTTTTAAATTATACTTGTAACTTAAGTCATTTTACCTGCTCACGGCAGTATTTATGCTAATTGTTTTTAAACGGTTGAATTGCTTTGTATAGCTATCATGAAAGCGTACAAGCTGGATGCAATGTCTTGGTTTTTCTGACCTACGCTCACCAAGAAAAAGTATTTTCAAAGCGTATTCATGGCAGGAAGACACAACAAACGCATCCAATAATATTTCCTTGCCAACAAACCGATATACTGCATCACTCTTCTTTCAGAAGCCATGACTCAAATGTTTTTGAAAAGTAAAATACGAAGCAGTTGAAAAGCATAGTTCGATATTTGCAGATACATTCTTCAATTCGATATTTACACTAGACGATTTTGCTTTTAACTAAGCACTTGCGGAATTATTTAGTGTTTGATTAGTTATTTCTATTATTTAAAATATATAACCTTTTTCTGTTTCTTTAAAACCTTGGCGTCTCCCTACAGGTTTTTAATGTAGTTATTCAGTTTTCAAACTGCAAAGCCTTTTTGCCTCAGAAATATCATTTAAATCAATGAACCATATGTTTGTAGCCCTGTTTACACAGGATGGCGTGACAATTGTCCCACATTAAAACATCGATTGACGCTAGTAAATTTAAGCTGTTGCGCTAACCAATGATGGATAAGGTAACGCCCTTAAAAAATTAGGGGCGACGATTGTTTCTTTTTTGATCGAATTTCCATGAATTGAAAGATATCCGTTACTCGAGAATCATATTTCTGGTATAACATTTCCGTGACTTAAACTTAAGACAGCTTTGTCTTATCAATATCGTATAATAGAATTTGAATGGTTTATTTTTTCGGATGCAGATATTGTACATACTCAATGTATGATGTGGATCAAAAGTAGATTTTCAAGCAGAATGATTAGAAAGAAGCAGATTTTTCATAGTCAGATATACCTTGCAATACAATACATTGAACAAGGATTTCAATTTACACTTTGTTTTTTCTATTCAGATTCAATAGGAAGCCCAGGAGCAGGTTTCATCACTCGCTTAAAACGTTTGGTATTGAACAGAAATTTTTCAACAGATATACTTTTGCCCCAGAAAAGATTTTTCTGAACTCATCCTTCATGTCAATTCAGCAGTCAGATTTGGTTTTATTGAGAAGCATGAGCTTTGAGCTCGATTCACATCAAATGTCAAGTGGTTGTCAATTATGTTACCCAATTATTTTATTTGTGTAACAACATTTACATTTGACCCTTTTATTCTCAATTTAAAGATATCACAAAGGTTTAACCTTTTAACAGTACCAAACATAGATTCCGTTTTGCCCTTTTTTATAAAATCGATTTCTTAGTGTTAAACTACAACATTCTGTCACATTTGAATAATTTCAAAGTCTTTGAAGGTAGGAAAAATTCAATCAGATGAAAGTGGTGTATATATATTCTAATAAAATTTAATATTTCCGCCAACATCATAGCATACGCTTTATTTCTGACGCAATAAGATCAAATTTTGTTTATTCGCGCAGTTGCTTGATAGCGCATGTCCTAGAACAAAATTGTAATATCGTCAACAATTGAATTGTTAGGAATAAATTTTCTTTTTTTATTTTTTAGTCAACTGATAATCCCATTATAATTTACATCATACAAATAAATCTTTTTCATGCTTTCCGGGCTAGATGTATACTTTAAGTGCAATATTTTCAGGTGTAATGGTGCTGTTCACATATCTGACTAACTCACATTCATAACCGAGTGAGCGAATATATTCCATACGGCCGTAATCAATGATTCGTTTACACATATTTCCGATTTCTTCCTGTTCCTTAGTTTCTAAACTAAAACAACAAAAAATAGTTAAATTTTTACTGGGTTGAAACTGTTTTACTGGGTTGAAACTGTTTTACTGGGTTGAAACTATAACCAAAATATTCTCCATAAACTAATAAAGTTTCATTTTATAAAATATTAGTTTTTCGGCTTAAAATTAAGTACTTTCATAATTTATAACATAGAAGAAGTTTGGAAAACAAACCACTATCAGATTTTCAATCAGAGAAAATGAAAAATACGTAGTTTTCGAACAAACAATAGCCATGTATGTCCAAATATATAGTCTATAGTCAAAAAAATTTTGCAGCTTCAAAAATAGATATAAAAAAAGGTTTTCAAGAAAATTCAAAATGGGCAATGTTATAAAAAAAAATTAATAAAAAAAATTAGTAAAGGCTTTCGGAGAAAAACGACCAAACGAATAGACTGTCAGTGATTTGCTCAATATACCCAATAAATATAGAATCTAAAAAATGAACATGCAGCATATGGGAAAATATTATTTAAAAAGAAAACGCTCATAAAGGCACTAAAAAATGAACGAATACGACCAGAATAATCTAACACAACAAAAAATAAAACATAACAGTAACTTACTTTAAACGTTCGTCTTTAGTGATGTTTCCTACTTCATGGTCTCTGAAAGCACTGTTATTATCTGTTGTAACATTATCGGAGACATGATCATCTTCGCTATTTCCATTATAAGACACGGTGTCAGCACGAACGAATTCTTCTTTCTCAAATTCTATGTTATTAGTATCTACAGTTTCATTTTTACTTTTACAAGTGATTGAGCTGGATGATTCTAAAAAAAAAAAAAAAATATATATATATATATAAGCATCACCGTATGGTAGTGGATAGACCACACTATTTCACTCTAAGTTCATTCAAGGTTGATCCTAGAATCACTGTAGCATATGGCTAAACAACAAGATGATTTGTACCTGAGTAGTTTACGAGGGTCGAACATGTTCTTCGTCCCTTTATTTGGCCAATTTTTGGTCTTGTGTTTATGAAAATGCAAATTTTCAGTCTCGGTCAAAAAATTATCTAACTAAAGATTATGATGTCATTTACTTTGTTTTAACTCCAAACTAAATAACTCTTTCCTCCTAAGAGACTATAAATTTCACCAAAACTGGAAGTTTCCTTCTCGTAATCTTGACATTCATCCCGTGCACTCTACCATTTCTTTCGTTTCCCTATAAATCTCTGCTCCAACTCTTCGTATGATTTCAAAATCTATAATTCCCTTAACTTAAGCTAAATAATATTTAGCCTACAACTTTCTAATCGACGAACCTTTCAGGCTATGTTTTTTTTTCATATTTGCTTTTTAAAACTTTCGCATATCTTTCTGACAACCTTTCAACATTCTTCAGTACCTGTCTGTCATGCCCGATCAACGTTATTGATCATTGGTCGTGTTTGATTTTTTTTTCCCGAAAATTAACCACTCTGATCGGTTAACACTTCATGCAACAAATCGCAAATATAGGTGAAGTTTTGTTAATCGGTATAAAATTTGTCTTAGGACAATGAAGATTGAATGAGGTAGTATGTTTTTGGCGAGTTTCTTTTCTTATAAACTTATAGCTATAAATCTAATCTTTTTATTTGAAAATATAATTCAGTTTGATTATTGTGACAACCAATGCTTATTATCGTACTATATAGTTACCATATTGTAAAAAAATAATAGACAGATTAAACACAACCTAAACCATATACATATCGCCTAACAAGAAACAGTAAAACCCTTAAAAATGAAACTGAAAATTTAACAAATACAGATTTTATTCCGCTAAAATTAAACCTTCCAAGCCTTTACCTTTTTAGTACGTGCACATAAATTTATTTAAGTTATTTTCTAAGAAATTAGTACTGGGATACCTTGAAAAGTTAGAAGGTCCCACTGATCGGGATGTTTATTTTAAAATGTGTTCATGATGCTTATAAATTACTTGCGGCCTGCACTTTCTCAAATTATTGCTTGATCTGCGTAGTATTTCCTCAAAACTAGATGTATGGGCAGATGTAGTTAATTAAAACTTACAGAAAAACGGTTATTAATAATTAACAAATAGTAAACAGTACAACAGTCTTTTGTTAAAGTCATGGAAATAGTAGAGGAGAACATTTTACAAAAGAGTTATTATAAACTCATTGAATGAACTTCAAGTTTGGTTACACAATTAAATGCCACTAATTAATGAGCAAACCTCTGTTTAAAAAACTAAATAAGAAAAACAAACAAGGTGTGTAAAGATTGTTTAAAATTATTTTGTACACAAGCAAAGATGACATTAAACGTATAAAAAATTTCGTAGACAGAGGATTAAGATGGTATTACACGAGTAAGTATTTAATTCACTGATACGGCTACAGTTAGCAGGCATTCATTAGCCTTTATAACAAATTTTGAACGCTTTGCCAAAAATTATCTACGTTCTAAGTTTTAAGAACTTTAAAAGGCTGGCACGGCCAAATCGTCAAAAATATAACCTTAATTAACAGAAACAAAAGTTTTCGACCATGTGAGTCAAAAAGATTTTCTCTATGGTTGGTCCTTAAACTTCAAGCAAAATATAAAATAATGAACAGACTTCTGGAAAATTTTAAAAACGTGATTTATATTTAAAGATTACAGTTTTCATGCTGAAGAATGAGAATTCAATGAGACAAGAGGCTTCATGGATCAAAAAATCTCCTCCATGTATGACGTATCATACCATTATCTACGTCATAAAAACTATTTCTGACAGACTCTTAAGAGTGTTAAGTTTTCCCGTGAAAATTTAATCTTGAGCTGAAAAATAAAACCTGAAGTTCAATTCATTCTTAAATTTTTGAATCATCTGAGCAAAAATTTTCTTTTTAGAAACAGAAACAACCAAACTGGAAATACAGGTGTGGCGATTCTAACAAACCTACCCATTTTATTAAATTCAATATCTCTCATTTTACATACTATTGGCATATATCTCCTTTGTCATGGAAAAGTTCGAAAACGAAATCAAGACATCATTATTCTAAACATCAGTATAAGTGAAATAGGTGATTATTTATACTTTAATTAATTACGATTTAACTATAAAATGCAAAAAGTCAGTTCATTGCAATTTAGGTGCTCAGGATGTTAAGTATAATTTACAACACTTATTCCTGACTATAAATTCTTTACGAGACTTTCGATGTTAAGCATGCGCAAGAGTATCGTTGTTATGACCTCACAGATCCTAAATTTTTTCTGACTTTATTACTTCTTCCATTTTAATTTAGTTTCTTGGCAAAACCGTGTATTTTTAACATTTAATAAATTTTTAGGTATGGGCATACTGGATATGTCACAAAACATAGTTATCAGATACGAGTCACTGCGAACCGAAAAATGTTACATTATAATTGCTAACTGTTGTTTCTTCTCAATCCCATTCTTCTTCCTGATTATGTTACTAACTGTAGATAGATTTCTGGAAGTTTATTTGAATATTAAGTACTGCTTATACTTTACCAATAAGAGGAAATTAGCACTTAGCATAGGAGCCGCGTGGATGGTGGGAGTTGTAACAGGCTTTACATTGATTAAGTTGAAACTGAATTACGATATTAAAGCTCGACGCATTATTTACACTGCACTTTTTCCAACTTACGAAAGTCTATTTTTAACAGTAGCAATAGTTGTTTACTTATATATATATAGCAGATTTAGAAGAATAAAATCACACTCTTTAGGAAGGATTTCGCCAATCGTATCAATTAAGGAGACTAATTGTGAGAACACAATGGAGCAAATAAAAGCAGCAGGGAACCAAAAAGTCAAGCTAACAGCTAAACCAAGTATAAAACTGAAAGCACGAATAAGTAAAAGAAATTTCTTTGCCCCGTTTTTGATTATCGTATCTTTCGTCATATTTGTGATAACACCAGACATGTTAAATCTGACTTATTTTTACTGGTACTCTCATAATCATCGAGGATCGCACATCACTTCAAACATACTGCTATGCTTATATGCGATTGGATTTATAATAGATGCATTGGTATACATATTTCTGCAGAGAAAAGTACGAAAACAATTCATCCAAGTGTTTTGCAAATGTAAATGCCGCATTGCTGATATATCGTCGCTTCGAAACTCCACGCAATATTCTACTACGAATTGAGTATAAGTTCGCAGAATTAATTTAACGTTATATCTTTCAAAACTGACAATCTCTGAAATTATATTACCGAAATTTTAAATCCATAAAATTTTACTCGCAACTTTTCTATATCTTTACGTACCTTCATTATATGAAAAATAAAATGTATTGGTTAAATTCACAAAAAGTTATTGTTTAAAAATTATTTCATCTAATGACGTAATTAAGATTATAAATAAAACGCTGAAGCATTAAAGCTTTATCAATGAAAATGAAAAAAAAAAAATTTCCGACAAAACTTCCTCCCCTGAACTTCACAAAAAGTGAAAAAAAATGTTAATGATAATGAGAAATATTTAAAAAAAAAACTGACTTATAAACATACTAACAAGGGTAACAAACTAAGGTGGATAACCAGAAGAGATATCTGAATAAACAAGGCAACATATTGTAACCAATGTTCACACCGTCAAGCACTGCAATAGTGGTTAAACTTGGACAGACCGTGATAAAAAACCCCGTGGACAAATAATACATGCTTAAATTAAAGGAGACAAATCTAAGTATAATAAAATTTCACATCACATTCAAACAGTCCATGGGGAACAGATGAACTATGTTTACATTGCAAGTATGATTAAATTTAACGAATGGAGTTTTATGCATTTTCCCAAGGAATTATCAATGGTATATAAGCCAAAAATTAGGGCAATCATTTACATTATTTCATTTTCTTGAGGAAGATACGTAAGATATTAAAAATACTGACAATTAAAATTATTTGTGTTTTCAAAACTTCTATACAAACTTGGAGAAAAATAGATACGCTTTCTCACCAAAACTCTTAATATATTTACTTTTTTCTCGTTTCCCGAAGCCACATGTTGCCCATCCTGCCATTTTTGTTAACCGATGAAAATCGATTTGCGTAAAACCAGCATTAGAGAGTATGTCCCTTCCAATATAAGTATTCCATGTGCATCTGTGATAACAACAAAGCGCAAATAAACACGAATGTATCCTGTCCTTGAGCATTTTAGATTTGCTACGTTTCTCAATTGGTTCCAGGTCACTAAAATAAAATAAATTGGTTCAAGGTCACTGAAATAAATACTAAGATTATATTTATAACTCATACCGCAAAAATAAATGTTACAGAAATTTATGGAAGTCAAATTTCGTTTAATTTTCTTCAAAGTAAAATAATTTACGCATTGTAAAGAAATATAATTGGAAAATAATTTTTAATATATCAATATTACTAAAGTCGAGCATTTTCATAAACCAAACCAAAAACCTTACTTTTTTATGGTTTTGATAAACTTCAACTGACTACCTTGCAGAAGAGATTTCTTAAAAATATTATAACAATTTACGGTAGATTTAGGTAAATACCTTGCAGTGTCCGCATGTCTTAAGTGAACTTGATTCAGAGAAATGTTTATAAAAGCGAATACATACATCGTAGAGTGTTTAAATATAAATTTCAGAAAATCATTTTAATCACATAAAAAATACCTATTTTTTGTTGAAATCGATTGCTCTTCAAATAGGCATCTTAAAGAAAGATCAGTTGCTCCACCACAAAGATGTTTTCCAATACCAACTATACTCTGCGATGACGATGTGAGTTCATCTACCTTCCCTAAACAACACAAAAATGTAAGGAAAACTATTAAAAGTGTTTTTACAATGAGCTAAGTCTCCAAAACTCACTTACTTATTTTTTCTATCTGAAACAAGAAACAGGTTGTTTTCTCATAAATCCAAAAAATTTAAATGAGTCAAAAAAAGGGATTATGTAAGAAGTCATTATACAGGAAGTCATTAGGTAAATAATTCCACATTTTCGGCCCTAAAAATGAATTAACTCTTCTTCTAAACAAGATTATAGGTTAAGGAGAATAAAAAATATTATATCAATAGTCTTGATGAACATGTAATAAACTTGGATACAGATTGTGAATCTACATCGTGGAAATTGTCATTCATACTCCGAGTTTATTTTTCAACGAAAGAAGTTATGAACATGCGCGATTTTGTTGAACAATATCATTATTTAAATACTTGAGCCTTGGCTAGCTAAAGCTGTATTTAATATCAACTTTAAATTTTTGAGTTAGGCAAATATTGTATAAATCTCAACGTAAAAATTAAGGACACACTTTTCAAATATTTTGGGGTCTATTTAGTACTTCATAAAAAACGGTTGAATATCGACTTCACTATCTGAAATTTTATCTGACAAAATCCATTATTTAATTAATGGTAATACTTTTTTACATTTACTAATGTTGTGATCGATTTTTTGAAACCATTATATTTTAAATAATATTTCTCCTAAAAAAAAGACTACATAGTTGTCTATTATCACAGATATTTTAAAATTAATATTTCCAAAGGAACATGCGAGTAAAAAGTGCAACAAATTTTTGAAAAGAATTAGACAGTTCTTAAATTTCATTAGAGCCATGTTTTATGGAAAGCTCCACATTTCCAAGTAATATAAGTTAAATGGTTTCACATTTACATATTTGCATTTTATAATTATTTATTATATCTAATAAAGAATTTGAAGTTCAACCCAAACGCACAAAATCTTAGCAGGTTTCAATAAAACCTTCAACAAAGATCTGGGCTCGATAAACATTTTAATGTAAAAACTTTTTAACATCGATAAATTTTCAGAGTTTCATCCAAATAAAAGTTTAAAAATTTCCGTTCTTATACCTAATACAATTTTAAAGCGCTTATCTTGTAGAAAATATAAAAATAATAATGGTATTTAAAAATAAGTAATAAAAAGATAAAAAGAAAAAAACAAAAATATTTACATTAAACTTCTTAGTAACGGGAATTTTAAGCACATGTCTGTATGGGTAAAAAAATGTAGCTCATGCCTACTTTACTTAATAAATTAAAAAAAAAAAGATAATAGACTCTGTCGTCTCCATAAATTGTCAAAATTGTTAAAATGTCTACGAAGTTTTGTGAAAGAAAAGCATCGTAAATGAGCAGCCAGTTGTCATAAAACAATAAATGCTGGTAGTGATGGGCATTACCAGCATACATTTATTTGTGCATAAAATTCTGCCCTCTATGGTAATTTTACTTGTCAAAAAAATACTTAGGGTCAATCTTGACAAATTGTCAAAAACGTGATATTTTGCTTGGGAAAAAAACCCTCGCTACACAACGAAGATTTTAGGTAACTTGAATCATCCTGTAAAGTTTCCAAAAAAAAATCTATAAAGTAGTTTTAAAGAAAAGTTCCAGAAGGAAGGACGGATGCAGGCACACAAGAAATGACGAAAGCACAGAGAAAATAGAATCTATGACACAACTTATTTCTGAACTATTGTTCGGGGAAACCAATTGGTGTTCACAAAACTTACTAACATACCTTCTAATGTTAAATTGACTCTAGTTGGTAGTTAACCCGCATTTTGTGTTACATCTAAAATTGCAATTGTATTCCGACAATTTCAGTAAAACCTTATGTTCAGCCTCGAACAAAACTCATATCACCAAGAAATTTTTATTAAATTTAACCTTAATAAAAATTGAAAAACAGACTTTTATACATTAATAACTTACTTAAGTCTAAATGTTGGATATCTATGCTCAGTCTTTGAAAATTTGGTCCTTGTTCTTCCCCTTTGTGATAGCAGTCAAACTAAATAATGATATATCATCGTTAATTTATTTCTAGACTCAAGTATATTTAAATGTTCGGAATTTTAACTTTTGATACACTTGCCATCAAAATAGTATGGAAATAAGTTCAAAATTATACAGTTCATAATTTGAGACATATACTCATAAAGCAGCTAAAGTTTATTTCTAGCAACCTTTTGATAATGACCAACTTTAAGAGTTAGAGTTAAGTTTTGTTTCGTTCAAACTTAACTCTAACAGGCGTTAAGCTTACAGTTTTGGTGAATCGCTGGTGTTAGTAGATTGCAATGAAAATGTATTAACAGTTTATTTAAAGTAGTTTTTAACAGGTTTTAGTATATTCTTGATAAATATTTAAATGCCTGGAAAAACAATGTGATCCGCTTGAACTAAAAATTATGTGTAGATAAAAAATAAAAAAATAATAATAATACCCTGTTTCTGTTATTTTGCCGATCAACTAAGAAGAAGTTTGTGTTTATTTTTGATGACATTGCCTTTTGGACCCAATGTGACAAAGCTCCTAAAATGAAAAATAAGTATATTCAAATTATTTGCCTAGATCAAAAGTTATTCCATTTATTTTTACTTTTGATGACCAAGTTACACACTCAAAGCGAAGCTAATGGAAATCATGTGGATACTCTAAGCATACTATATTGAATACTTATAATTACCATGATTAAAATCCATTAATTTTACTAAATGCTTTTTAAAAAGACAAACTAAAATTTTGAAATGTTTCAGAACTATAACAATGAAAAACAAAAGAATCTTGAAAAAAAAAAAAAAAGCTTGGAAGCAATATTTAACTGACCTTTTCCAGCACCAAATTCAACAATTATTGTGTTGTTTGCCAGACTTTTCATCTTTTCCAGGATATACACCAGTGACGCCTAGATAGATTCACACTTTCCACGTAAACTTTCAGACAATCAATATTTTCATTAAATAAAGTTATAGTTATATTCCGAGTTATGGCAAATAATCAAGCGCAAGCCAAGGGATTCATAATTTATATTTATAATATTTATATAAATTTTAAAAGTAACACAAAAAAATTAACAATTTGAGGGAATATTTATGCTAAATAAAATTATTAAATATTATTATTATTAAAATTTAGCTACATTTCTTGAGCCTAACTAGTGGTTTTCAAAATCTTAGCATAGGAAGAACGAGAAATAAAAAAAAAATAAATAAAACTATAGGTTAGATAATTTATCAAAGAAGCAACAACAGAAATTTCAACCAGGTCAAAAATAATTATTATTCAAACTAAGTTTTTTTTTACCCTGAAGACGGAGCCAACTCACAGGTATTAAGATAGACAAAAAGTTAATAAAATTGATACTTGCTGTATAAGATGCTTTTTAACGGCATTCCCATTGGTCGATGCATTTAGTTCAGTATCAAGCACATTATGTAATGTTAAGCTTTCAGAGCAATCAACCTTCAAAAAAGTCTTTGTGAATTTTCGAACCTTTTCTATGAGGTTGGTAAGATCTTCTAGTACAGTTTCAGAAAGACTTTGCTAAAAATTGATAAAAAATAACATATACTTCAATTAAGAAGATTCTCCAAATCAGAAAACTATGCATATCAATTAAAAAAGAAAAACTAAAAGTTTTTTGACCAGATTAAATATGGCTAAGAAATCTAACATCCACAGTACAAAAAACGAAAAGAAGTGGAAGTTTTATCAGTAAAAGTTTATAAACCAAATGTTTTTGCATCGTCATTGGTTTCACATTTGTTAAACTTAGGATTTTGAAGATAAAAAAGAGTTTTAAGTCAGCCTCTCAGAAAAAGACCTAACATTTACACAAGCATTTTTATGTCAAAATTTTATGCTTTTTTTATAAAAATATCTTCTTTAATTTTTTTTCAAATCTTTTTCTGAAAATTTTTCCAGTTAAATTCTTTAGCTTAACATAGACAAATATTTAGCTTAACATAAACAAACACTTAGTTTAACATAAAAAAACGTTTAGTTTAACATAAACAAACGTTTAGTTTAACATAAACAAACGTTTAGTTTAACATAAACAAACGTTTAGCTTAACATAAACAAACGTTTAGTTTAACATAAACAAACGTTTAGTTTAACATAAACAAACATTTAGCTTAACATAAACAAACATTTAGTAACATAGACAAACATTTAGTTTAACATATTCATTAAAAAAATATTCAACACCAAATAATACTTTCAACTTTTTTGATCTTTCCTAAACACACCATTGAAATGAAAGAGGCTTTTGCAGGAACAAAAATACGTCTTTATACTTTTAATATGCATTGCGTTAGTTCTGAGGATGATTAGGGTTTGTTTCATACACAAGGTATAAATGAATCTTACAGCAGTGCTAACTACCTTCTTTGTATAATAGGCTATGTCTTTTTCGAATAAACTCAATTATTCTAGGAAAAACGAAATATTATATTTTTTGTTGTTAAATATTTATTATAAATAATATATAATATAATAATAAATATAATATAAAAATATATGATATAATATAATATAATATAAGTATTATATTTGTTAATGACTCCAAGGGCACAAATACTTAGATTTAAATACTTTACTTTAGTTTTCAATTAGTGATCTACACCTTGTATTTTTCCATTTGCTTCGAAGTTGGCAGTTAGTTCTAATATCCAAAATTTGTTGTTGCAATTAAAATGTTTGGCCAGTAAAATTTGTTGATATTAGCTTGTTAAAGAGTGCTTCTTTATCCAATTGGACATTAAAGAATTTTATCTCTCTACTTAAAAAACAAAATTAGATGACACAATTTTAGGCGACAAAATTTTAGGCGACGCAATTAAATTTGCCAAAAATCATAGAAAAATCAGTGCTGAAAACTTTAGAATTAAAATGCACTGGAGTAAATCCTTACTATTTTTAATAAGGAATCATGGAAGAAAAAAGACGCACATGATTACTTTGATGTTAGAATGGGAAGTTTAACGGACCAGAAGTTTGTGAACTGGTTGGAATTTTAGAATTACCAACAAAAAGTGATATGGGCTATTGTCTCATCGTTTTATGTAATAAAATGATATCAAACAGACAAGATAAAAAAACACAAATAATTTATTTTTTTAAAATTGGATTTCAAATAAATCGAAGTAAATTTAAAAATAGCCAACTTTCTAGATGTTAAATTTCATTTTTTCATTTTTTTAAATAAGTCGCTTTCTGCAAGGTTAGAAGCCACCAGCAGACAGGAAGGTAAAGGAAGTTAAAAGAAGTTAAAACTCTCAATTTAAAACTACTCATATGCTGAGTTAGCGATACCTGGATTTGAGCCCATGACCTTGTGGTTGGGAGTCATATGCTCTACTGACTGAGCTATCCAAGTATTTAACAGAAAATTATTATCAACCACAGAAAAAACTAAACGATATCCTGCTATATGTCAACAACTATCACGCTGTTGAAATTTTGGAACAAATGCCTATTAATATTAATTTATTAATTATATATATAAAAATATTAGTTTGATTTATTGATTTATTAGTAATAAATTTACTTAAGATAAGGGTACTCCAAGATTACTAAACAACCAAACAAAATAACAATTACTAATATTAATAAAATGTTTAATAACATGAAATAATAAATGTTTAATAAAATAATGTTCCATGCTAATGCAATTATTCAAGTAATTAATTATGCAGAACACAGAATACAGTGTACAATACGATGTGTGATTGTATGATTATGCATAAAGTCTGTACGATGTACAGAATATTATACAGAAAGTTTTTATTTATTTTTGGTTTTTTTTTTCAACGAGAAAATTACTTTTATTACATAATAGGTTAGGTTCTATTCAATTAAGGAAATTCAAAATTTTTTTTTTGAAATGAGGAAATCAAAAAGAATGATGTCGAAATTACAACTTTTATTGCCAAATAGAATTTAAGGAATTTTTAACATAGACAGCAAGCAACTTCAATAAGATTTTAAAAAGAAATCATTTGTTTTATAATTAACAAGCAAAAATTTTATGGTGGCATTTTGATATCATTTCTGATTTTTTGTTCAATAATTCTGCCTAACTTTTATAAGAAATGATTTCTGAACACACAAAGTGGAAATTTTTTTAGGAATATTGTCATAAGATGGTAATGCTTTTAAAATGGACCACTATAACTTCGGAGTAATTTCTTTTTCCCTCTCATTTCTCAGACACACCCTTAAAGAGAAGTTTTCCAAATATTTTTTGTAATTAAGAGATTCTTTGCTGTTTTCATATTGAATTTTAAACTCCCACTCTGTTAATCCAAAATAAACTCTGTCTGGTTTATTGGGAATCTGGGAAATATATTTATGAAAGTAGGTTGCTCTATAATTTCTGTCCAAAGGAAAATTTGTTTTTTGCCTGTCAATAATTGCAATTTGATCATGTTTTTCAATTTTTGAAGTCAGCTTTTAATTGTTTTATAATAATTCTATCAATGTATATGGAACTTAATTTAACTGTTTTGTGGTTGAAAATCTTATGTAATTTATCTGAGCATTGAAAATGTTTTTCGATTAAATTTATTTCCAATTCTGGTTGACACATTCTTATTACATGAAAGATTAAGCCAAATGGTTTTCATTTTCTGGTATTTTTTGGTTTACCATTTTTGGGGTTAACTCTTAGCTTAATTTTTATATTGGCTTTGTTTTAGATCAAACTTAGATTCATTAAATATTTGCTCAATTGGTGAATTTTGGTTCAATCTATTGTTTATAGATATAGGTAATTGTTTTAAAATTTCACGAGGGTGGCTAGAATCAGGGTTAAGGTTGTAGACAAGTGTAAATCATCCAAAATATTAATTAATGTATGTCAATGTATAATAATTTTTTTTTATTTTTTTTTTTTATTTTAACAATTTTTTTTCAATAATAACTTTCTATTAAATTAAATATGTCTAGAAAGTGTAATATTGATTGTGTTCGATTTTATTCTAATATGAACATTTTTAATTCAGAAGAAAATCTGAGTGATCTTATCATCTAATCGGATAGTGGCTCAATTTAAAGCTTCCATTTGTGCTATGACAACAATCGATAATGAAATTTTTTTGTTTCCGCTCTCTAGCCGATTTGAGCCCATGACATTTTCCGTTACAATGCAATATTATCAGAAAATATGCTACCGCTAGGCCACACTGCCTTATATTTAAACCTGTAAAATTTCTTATCGTAGCTTCAAAACACGTGTCTTTTTTTTTGCGATTTGCTGTTAAAAAATAGTATGGATTTCCAACAATGCCTTATAATGTTAAAGTTTTCAGAACTAATTTTACAATTTTTTTTAGCGAATTCAATTGTGTCGTCTAAAATTGCTTTCGATATAGAATATTAAAATTCTTTATTGTACAATTGGTTAAAGGAATATTTCCTTTAAGAAAAATTTTTCGTTTATCCTTTATAGTTGAAAATCTGGGTCAGCTGTGTTTTTTTAATTTTCGGACGATTGCTTTAAAATATATAATTTCCACATGCCCAAGTTCAATTTTATATGGAACTATTAATATTCAAAGAAGTTTGTTTTGAAAATTATTATTACAAACTTTCAGCGTAATGAAAGAATATGATTCTGTTAAAATATTGATATGTATGCCTAAAGTAATTTCCTTAGCTATTTTTTTTGCCACAAAATCAATTGAATTCTTAAATTTCTCAAGAGGTTTTTGATAATTTTGTTATAATTTCAATAAGGAGCTTTCCATATAAAGGAGGTAATAATAAATGTTGTTTGTTTTTTTCAGTAAATACTACAACTCTTTTTTTTTATGTCCGAAACATCAATCTTTATCTTGCTTTGAGATAGGCTGTTTGGTTTTTTAAATTCAATTGATTTTACTAAATTCAATAAACCTTCCTTAAATTTACAGAGGTACCCATGTATTTCTTGTTTTGAATCCAAAATTGTTTTTGATTTCACCTGACAATTTTACCCATTTAGTTCTTCACTAATGAAGAAAATATGAAATTTTTTTGATTAATAAAAGTTTATAACTAATGTCACCTGGTACAAAAATGTTTTTCGCATTTTAAAGTTTTAAGATTTCACTATGAAGTATAAAAAGATGATAAAAATGACTTGTTAGAAAATGATCAGCATCAATTCATCAGCTAAGGTATTCTTTTTTGCAGTAAATTATTATCATCTAATCAGTTTATAATGAGAAATTAAATTTTCTTATAAATGACAATGCGACAATCGGATTAGTGTTATTATTTTTCAGATGCCTGACATAATAATGTGTTGTTTCTGTATTGAACATTAGTAAAGTCTTCTTTGTGGTTCGAGTTTTCAACTCATAATAGAACCGTCCTCAACCCAAAAAAAAAAACAGAAAATGCTGGCTGCAAATCAAAGCATGAAATCAGAATCAAGTGAATGCTAAACCAGCAAACTATTTACCAGTAATTGATTCAGAAAATTATGAAGTCTAAGGTTATATTGGAAACTTCTTTTAAACTAAGATATCCTGACCACAAAAAAAAGAAGAGAGAGAATATCAATTTATTAGTTTATATATTACTATAAAAACCGTGCTCAAGAATATTAAATAATCATAAATAATAAAAATTAAATTAAATGTTTTAGCTTTAGAATTTAAATTAAAGCATGAATGATTTATGAAATCAGATGGTTTATCCAGAAAACTTTATAGAAGTTTTCTTTATAATCATTAATAAAAAAGTTAATTTCAAACCTTTTCTTCTTCTTTTAATAGGTAATCTTTCAACCCAATATTAACATCTTTCGTAAAATAAGGCTGAAAAAGAAAAAATAAAAGCATGAAAGTGAGGTTTTCTACATAGTTAAATTAAATTCTCATCAACAATAAAAATGTTTAGTTGAATTTCAGGTTGTGATTTGGCAAACCTGTATTGTAAAATTTATACCTCCAATTGTGCCTCATTCTAAACCTCTTTATAGATTATCGCTTTTATATAGATGCCATAGCATTTATACATTTATAAACAGTCTCAATAACACTTTCCAATATACCACTGGAATTTGAGCAATGTATCATCTCTATCCAATAACTATAATGTATCATAACTATACAACACTTTCAGTACATAAAGCTTAATTCGATGCATGATTATGACTTCATTTGCTTTTCTGAAATATTCTTGGAATTGTCTCACTCAAATATTTACCAATCATTAAAAACTACCAAAAGACTATCTAAATGATAATAAAAGCACGCATTTACTCAAGGATCATCTAACCTCCAAAGGATCATCTAACCTCCAAAGGATCATCTAACCTCCAATGATAAATGTAACAAATTTTCTTTTGTCATGGTTTTCAAAACTTTCTCAAGATCCATCAAACCAACAGCCAAATAAAATCCCTGCTTGTATTTCGCTTTTGTTAGTTAGCCTAACTCAGTGTATGAGAGTAGCAATCATCCAAGCGAAGACCCCATGTGTTATCAATAAATTAATAACAATAATAAATGACATAAAACGATCAAATTATTATCATTAAAACACGAGGGCGCTTTTAAAAGATGGTCATTAAAACACAAGGGCGCTTTTAAAAGATGGTCATTAAAACACGAGGGCGCTTTTAAAAGATGGGCTGTAACGAAGACTGAAATGCATTAAAAGAAAGCTACAAAGCGTTATTTCTAAATCCTTACCAGATCAAAAGCAATAATATTTTCTAAATAGAAATCAAAGCTGTCGTCCCTCAAGGATCTACCTTAGATTCATTTCTTTTCTTAATTTATATAAGCCTTTCTGAGGGAATTAAATCAACTGACAGGTTACTTGCAGATGGAAATTCTCTCTGTCGGAAATGTCTTAATTGTTAAATTCAGAACTTAATTATAAATAATTGGCTATTACAACAATAGATTCCATTATTTAATCCAGATCCCAATTATACCACCAGCAGAAGTCACCTTTTCTCACAAGATTAAACCACCTTTTCTTCTACCAATATTCTTTAACAATTGAACTCTTCAACCATATCCTATACTTACCAAATACAAAACACATTACTTAATTCAAAGACAACCAGAAATTGGTCTTTTAAAATAATTACATTATGTGCTAGACAGAAAGCTCTTCTAAAAATGTGTGCATTTGTCCCAATTTAGATTTCAATGATCTTATTTTTGATAAACCCAAATGATAAATGCTTGTTACTGGCATTACTGGTACAACAAAAAAATATCCAAGGTAATAATTTAAAGTGAACCAGGAATAAAGCATCTTTCAGAGGCAATATCATTGTAGATTACAAGTTTTTAGGAATATCAGGATTGGTAACTACCCTGATTATTTGAAACTAACTCCCTGCTTTGCAATGTTTCCAAAACGTAAATAGAGCAAATTTAAATAAGTCTAGTGCAGTACACACTAAAACTGAGTATGTGTATCACTCTTTCTGTATCTATTGTGCAAATGAATGTAATAAACTATATCTAGCTATTAAAGATCAAAAGATTCCACTTTTTTTTAATTTAAATTTCATTACACTAAGTTACAAGTAATCTTTTTAACGTAACTGATCAAAGAAGATTAAAACACGTCACCCGAGTAAGGCATAACCTCAGTCGTCCTAATGAACATATCACTTCATTAGTAATACAATGACTCCTCGCTGTAGCTGGGGTTTTGACCAATGTCTCAATATTTACTGCATTGCTTTTTCTATACTCCTCAAAAAGCTTTTTGCCAGTCTATATAATATTGACAAATCTTTATAAAATCTTACTGATAATAATCTGGTAAATTTTGTTAAATAGTAAAGTAAAAGCTAAATACTGAAATTATCACCATTTCATACCTTCAAAGTATGGCAACGCTTGATGGAGCGCTGGAATAACTATTTGTGTCTTCTCTATACTCCTTTGTCATT
>JAUZNK010019048.1:0-21292 GCA_035046665.1 Euphysa ruthae
TTCACATATTAGTTTAGAGCCCTTTTTAAATAAGGGAGTAACTGAGGATATTTTAAGCATATCTGGGAAAACTCCAGCAGAAAATGATAAATTAAATAGACGGCATAAAATAATTTTTCACTGTTGAGATGCTTAAGAATAATTGTTGGTATACTATTTGGGCCAGAGGCTTTGATAAAAGCAGAATATAATTATAATTGTCTTGACTAATTATTCAAGGCCTACAGATTGTAAAAGACAGCAGAAGTAAAAACCAGGTTTTCCAAAATATTTCAACGATATTAAAACCCCTATTATTATGGGTACAAACCTGTTCAAAATTTTTGACTATGTGAAGAATTCCGGAAACACAATAAGCTTACCTTTGTCTATTGAATGGTGGTGAATGACCCATAATTTTTGAATCATTCTGATTGACTTTTTTAAAAAGGAAATCTAATAACCCGTGAGTTGTTAATCGCTATACCAGAAGTTAAATCTATTCCATTTAATCCTGTGTATAATTAATAACACTGCAAAATTTTTAGGATAACAGAAAATGCTCAAATAAGCAATTGAGCACTTCACTTGAAAGCACAACGAATAATCAAAGCAAGTTCCACTTTTTTTAAAAAAAACTTGTTGCTGTGAGAAAACTACAAATCTTTTTGGAAAATGTGACGACTAGATTAAGCTCTGATAACCAACATTAAAAAGAAGTAAAAACATCATAAACAAGCATACACCTAGATTATTCTTTATCTAATTTTTAAAAAATAATGTTTTTGTGGCAACACACAGAGTGTATGATTTGGGTGCAAATCTGAAGATGCAGTTATGCAGTCATGGGTTCATATTTAAACTTTCTTTGAAACCCCATGAAATAGTTTCAAATGAATAAAATAGGATTAAGATGGTGTATGTTTTTGTGCTCTGTATTAAAACAAATAAACAAAAATAATGTTAATTTGTTAAAAACTATATTATTCTTAATGTTGTTTGCTGAAAAATCAATACCTTCACTAGTGCTAAGAGTTGAATTTGTGCACCAAAAAGATAACAGAATTGCAACGGTCAATATAAAAAATGACTAGTAACTTACCTACTGGGGCACCAAAAGCAGCAGAAACACCAGCAGCCGCACCACCTGCCACAAAATCTCTCTTTTCATGATCAGTTCGAAACATTTCAAAAATATGAAAGTCTTTACTAAAAGTTGTAGAGCGACCTTGAGAAATCCCAGCAGCGATTACAGCTCCGGTGTGAATCATCGGACCTTCTTTACCAACTGCTAACCCACCAGCGACAGAAAATATAACACCAACTACTTTTACTACCACAGTCTATGAACAACAATTAATATATAAATAATTTTATGCCTGCACTTTAAGCAACACAGACCTTAGAATAACTGTCAGACATTGATTAATGACTGGAATAATTTTTATAATGACTGGCAAAAAATGTTATCATAGAGGAGTTAGTTTGAATCTTATTCCACTTGTTTAACATGGCAAAAAAAAAACATACCTATTTAAAAATTTTAATAAAGCGTTTTTAAGTTTTTCAGAAAAATTTTACATACCCATACAATGTATGTATAAATCAGCAGATTCTTTGATTTTTGAGAGCAAGTTATTTATACAAGACTTCACTCCAAAAAATGATCAGTTTGATTTATTTTGTAATCTATGGTCACTGAAACAAAAAGCTCTGAAAGAAGCACTGCTGTATCATTTTTAGTTTATAATTGCAGATATTTACTTAGAATTTAGAACAGGATTTCCATCGCTTCCTTGATAAGCACTTGATAAGTCAAAAAATACCGATATGATTTCCTATTTACCTATTTGATTTACCTTTTTTCTATTACCTATTTGATTTGAGTGTTAAAACAAGACAAAACATATTTTTAGATAATGTCTTAATACAAAATTTAAAGCTAATTGCTTTTAAAATAATTGTTTTAAGCCAAGAACTGATGGTCTTTAAATAATGAAAGTAATAAAGTAAGTTTAAAAATTCCAAGTCGAATTAACTAATAAATAATTAATTATTAGAAACAGCTGACTTGATGAAAATCTTAAAAGTTTTAAAAGTGTCTATGGTCTAGCTAAGCATGAAGTTGCAATTTTTATTAGAAAAATTCAAAGATCTGATAACTTTTTTTTTGCTTTGTGATTAAACCACGTTTTTCTGTATTTCTGAATTTTGGTGTAAAGTACTGTGGATTCTTGCTATCAAGAAGTATGAGGTAACCGAAATTTGTATAAACTTTGACAAGAAATCAAGTGAAAAATTAATTATTTTGCAATAATGTTTATTATAAGAAAATTTATAAGTCACCGTGCTGCTTCAAAGGCAAGGCGCTCAGCAAAGGGCTTGCATAATAATTTTTTTTTTACTTGTTCTAAACATAAAATCCTTTTGTTGTTTACAGTTATCTACTGCGTGATGGTGTTTTCTTGAGAAATAAAATTCAATCAATATTCTTATATAAAATAGTTTCTTGGTCTGACTTTTGCCTTCAAATACGACAAAAAAATGATTTGGCACAACTACATTATAAAACTGTATACCCAGACCACATGTTGTGGGGTTAACTTAAAGAATTTTTTCTATAATTATGACTAAAAACTAAGAGACTGCAATAATAATAATAAATCATTTTAGACTTCATAACAAAAGTACAATAAATCGATAACATATTTTTTGAAACTAGCTTTCAACGAATATAGTATACAGAATAAAATTTAATATAATTCAGCCAGAATGTTATTTAAATTCCCTATCAAATATATATATTATCACGCCATGCATTTTGGACTGTAAAATTATGATCATATCTGACTCAAACAACTTACATGAATAAAATATCTGCTTATTACAATTTTCAATATTAAATGAAGTATAAGTATAAGTACCAAAAATATTGCATCCTTTATTATATCTTGAAACTTATATTTTGCATAAATTATAACAAATTATAAAATTATAGCAAATTATAGTAAATCATAAAAAATCATAATAAATTGCAATAAATCATAAATTATACTAAATTATACTAAATTGTAATAAATTACTATAATTATTGAGGACCTTAAGAACCTTCTTAAGAAACAAAATAATAATAAGAAATACAGTTCTTTTAAAAACAAAACATGCAAAATCTTGCAATATTTTATTGATTATACAATTCCTACAAATATTATTTGTTTAAAAAATTATCTAAATCTAATTAACAAATTTATTAAAGTTTATCATTAAAGAGTTCTTAACTCTCCCTAACTTAATCTTCATGGTCTTCTATGAGTTAGCAAATAAAATAACAGAAGCCTTAACCAAAAAATTTTTTAGAAATATCTAGTTAGTGCTGCTGTTCTGTTTAACCTTGTCCAATCACCTAATAAGCCTGAGGTTTAAAAAACATTTAGATCTAGAAAAGATCAAATCTTATTAATCTTATATAAAAATCTCATTAACAATAATCTCATTAAAAATTTTTAAAATAAGAATAAATTCAAGAATTTCAAAAAATACAATGTCACAGCAAAACACAAAACAAAACACAAAATCCAATATTTTAAGAAAATGTTTATAGCTTAATCATTAACTGACGAAGTGAAATTTTTCTGTAAAATGTCAGAAACTGCAGTATCTGAAGGAAGGTGGCTTGTCAAAAGAACCTGCTTGAAAATACCTGCACGTGTGTAGTTCTTAATGCCTTTTTTTTCCAATTCGTTCAATTTCAAGGATGATCATCTTGAAAAGATTAGTTTATTCAAACACTAATTTTAATTTTTGACAGAAATTTTTTCAGTTTTATTAGCTGGCTTTTCAATGTTTTCTATCCCTACAGCTCTAAAGTATCAGAACTGATGAAGGTTTTCTTCGATCGAATTTTGAAATTTTTTGCTCGCAATAAATGGCAGGGAATAGAGAAATTTACTGATGCTTTTTTAATTTATTTGAATTATTTTATAAAGTGTTTATTCTACAGAAAGAGGGAAAAACAACTGGAAAAAAAGAGAAAAAACTTACTTTTATCCGTACAACATGAGGTATTTTAACACCATTCAGATAACATTTAATCTGAGGTATACCACTTCCTGCAGCAACAGGCTGAAATTTAAATCATAATTACAAATTCTCTGAACTCTTGTGGCATTTTTAGGCTATACCAATCTGAAAATGAAAATTTTATGCAAAATCTATAACAAGAAAAAACACGTCAAAAAAATCATCATTTTTTGTCTAAAAACAATTATAATTTACTATACTTTGACGTATTCTGATACCAAAAATCTTTCCCTAAAAATTTAAAACCATGACTCATTTGCGCTTATGATCCAATATTTACATTAAAAATTTCAGGGAAAAAAAACCTAATTGTTGCAGACAGCAATAGTGAAAGTCAAGAATAAGTTACCATGAAAGCCAATTAAGGTTTGTTTTATTAAAAATATTGCTTTAATACAAGCCAGTCCAATTTCTCTTTTTACTAAAAGTGAGCTAATTGATGATAAAATTAATGTAATATATTAATATGAAACAACGATTATAATTCTAAAATAAATATCACCTCAGCGTACACCACCATCATAGTTGCTAAGAAAACAAATGCACCATCCAATCCCACCCACATACAGTATGGTAGCGCAATGCATGTGTCATCTACACAGTTGTCTAGACCTATATGACCACTACTGTTAAGAAAACAAGCAGTGCAAGCTTAGTTCAACAGAATTTTAAAATGAAAGCAAAAGGTTAGCATTAACATTTTTTTGCAGCGTTTACCTCAAAATCGGCCTAAAATACTTTTTCAGAAATTCATTATTCCCACAACATTTGTCTCGCTTAATGTTATGCAAAAAATTAGAAAAAACATGTAAATGGATTTCAAGAAAAACATGGAATTATGAGGAACACCTGGAACAGAATTTTTATTCTTTAAATAAACAGTCTGTTCCAGATTTATGCAACAATATAAAAAATAAGTTAATAGGCAGATACAGAAAAAATTCACAAAAAAACAAAAAACACAAAAACGTGAGTAGATTCAGAGAAATAATGAGAACTTTTTTTTTTTTTTTTTCAACTGTCTTCATTACGCCAATTGCTTTATTAACCTTTGACTTAACACAAAAAGTTAGAAGAAAAAAATGAACAAAATGAACAAATTTGGAACAAGCTAGTTACTTTTCTCCTTTATATCTATCTCCATGCAAAAAATGGAAAAAGAAAACATTATGACAAAATTTTAAAAATCAAAAAACGGAATTTGCATGTGTTCTGTATCCACTGTATTCTTTAATCCCAAAATCAGACTAACAATAATTTTTTACCAAAACCCGACTTATTCACATAATTTGCCTTATACATCCTTAAAATATATACAAAAATTTTAAAAATACATATTTTCAGTTTATAATAATAGCCAGTATTAATAAAGCTAAAATTTATAAATAAATTCTACCTATCTACAGCAAATATTTAGCAAACAAATTATGAAAGAATTGTCAAAACGCTTAATGTTCAAAGTTACATTTAATGTTGAGCAATCTTTCCTGCAAAGTTAATACAAATTTATATTGCATAAAAAATTACAATCAACATTAAAGTTTTCATTTAGCTATAAAATGGAAAATGGAAAATATGCTACAAATTCCTATACTCTTCGGTTTTGATTTCAGAAGTATTCAATTTATTTGCTTAATTTACTAACACTTCATTAAGATACTAAATAAGTGAGAACAAAATACTGAAGAAATGGAGATCTTTTCCAGGTTTATCTTCAATAAAATACTAAAGAAATGGAGATCTTTTCCAGGCAAATCTTCAATACAATACTAAAGAAATGGAAATCTTTACCAAGCGTATCTTCAGTAAAATACTAAAGAAATCGAGATCTTTTCCAGATGTACCTTCAACAAAATACTAAAGAAATGGAGATCTTTTCCAGATGTATCTTCAATAAAATTTAATCTTGAAAAGAAATATCCCAGTTACAAAATTTAATCTTAAATCCTTTATTACTTGCTTAATAAGCAAGTAAACCATATAATTATGAGAAACATATAAACTGATAATAACACTTAGTTTTAACGTTTTTTTCAGAAGTGTAAATATCAGCTGAATCTATAAGCTTGAATTTCAAAAAAATCTTGCAGAAAATAAAATGCTTGGGTTAAAAGAAACTTGAATGATAAATAGAACCTAGATAATGCTCAACTGAACACCAAGACTAGTAAACTACTAATTGGAAAACATTTTACTTATAGTGAGGTTTAAAAGTAGATCATCTGAAAAGATACGAATTTTGATGAGATTGTATTTCCACATGGAAAGTTGATCGATTGAAATGTCAATACCCACGGCAACAAGAGCTGTCAGCACGCCAATCAGCAACATGATAATCCAGCGAAATAGATTCATTTTTATAAACTTCTAAACGATAATTTTAGGCTACGTAATACACAACTTCATATTAAAAATTTCATAATAACAAAAAACACTGCAGAAAATTTTTAAGAATAGAATGCATAAAATACAAATTTATTATCTAGCAGTATACGTATAGTGTAAGTTATATGGTGCTTATACAGAAATCTTCTGACAATTTTAAGAAAATAAACAAAATGTAGTTAACATTTTTTTAAAAATTGTTTACAGTCTATTAAAAAACCTGAGGGTTTTACTAATGAATCAAGAAATAAATTATAACTAAAGAAACAGACAGACAGAAAAAAATCTATTAAAAAAGTAAAAACCCAATAGATTCAAAAACTCGAAGTTTCAAAAAAAATTTTTTAGTTTTAATTTTAGACATAAATCACAAAATTTAGTTAGGGCGCATTTGGCTCCAGTATTGAAAAGAACGAATTTTTTTTCAAAATCCATGAAAGTTGCTTTTTGTATTCATAGGTGACCATCATCATGAAATAATTAAAAAAAAAAAAAAAAAAACAGACGTAACACGTATGGATGTGAATTTATAGGACATGCATCAACTTTGTGATAGGATTAATTAATAGAAAGTTGCTAGCTCAGTCAAGGCCATAGATATTAAACGTACCTCGCTTGTAAAAGCTTTTTGTTCTTTCTTCTGCAACGCGTTTTCAATGATATCATAGTCTAAACTCTACAAAAAAAAAGGGAACAAAAATTTTATTTTTTATCAAGGAAGAGTAGTAAGTCCAAATAAGAACTAAATGAATGAGAAACCCCATATCATAGTAGTAGTATGTTAGAGAAATAAACAAGTTTGAAGTCACGTTATTGCTATTGCAGGTAAACAGGTCAATTTGGCAACAAAATGTAAACTTGGAACTCACAACGCTTCTTTCAAAGAAACATTTTTTTCAAAAAATAAATCACTACTAAAGAAAAAAATCAAAATTAAATTTTATTAACTATAAAACTTACAAGTGTTCATTTACTATCTCTTTTTATTTGAATAATAATCTTTGTAAGAAAAAACTTAAACAAAAAATAAAATCAAACTTTGGTGACCGACAGAACTTGATGTTGTCAAGGACAGTACACCCAAAAAGTTTTGAGCTCTGTTTACAGAATTGAATATAAAGTAACACAAAAAAATAACATTTTAAAATAATACCATAGGTTGTTATGACTAATAATAAATGGGTATAAGATCAAAAATTAAATAATGAAATTGTGCAAATCTATTTATAGTCACTTTTTATGTAAAATAATATACATCAGAATTTACTCTCTTTTAAAAAAATAACTTACTTCAAACTTGCTTGAAATTATCTGCTGTCCAGGATCCTCTGTGGACACTTCTAACATGTTCTATGACATAAAAATTATTCTTTCAAAAAATAATTAAGTCATGGATACAACTACATATACAACTACATATACAACTTGCTTGAAATTTCTTGGTGTTTTAATTGATGAGAATTTATCTTGGAAAAGCCATATCACAACATTAGAATCAACGAGACTTTATCTAAACATGCAACATCATAAACTATTGTATTTCAGTTTTATAAACAGTCATCTTTCATATGCTAATATTGTTTGGGGACTTACCCACAAAACCAAACTAGTAATATTAGTAAATCTTCAAAAACACGCCTGCAAAACGATAATGTACAAAAAAATACATGATAAAAAAAGGCATTACCTGTAACGGAGGATTTAAAAATTCTGAACATTTACAACTTAAATATCTACCAAGTCTCGATTTTTAGTTCAAAGTTACTAAAAAAACAAGTCCCGTCAAGTTTTGATCACTTTTTTGAAATCAATAGTTCCGATATTAATCTGTGATTAATGTAATTAATATAATCATAGAAAAACATTTATTCAACCAAAAAACTCCTGTAAACTAGTAGAACATTCTACCTCTTACAGAGGTACTAAACTATGGAATTCTCTAAGTTGTGAATTAAAAGGTGTCAAAAGTCTTAATATCTCTAAAAAAATTTCTTGTTTAAAACGCACTATGAAATAATTTTAGCATCGAATGAAGCTTTTTTATCGTTTATCTTTTAGTGACTTAGTATTTACTTTACTTTAATTTTTCCTTCTCACTCCTCTCTCCCCCTATTTGTCTATTCTTATATTTATTATTTTGTTTGTACTCATCTAAATAACTCATTTAGTTCAAACAAAAAAAAACTGTAACTAAAATTGATACCTTACAAAGGGTTCTATGAAAAGATACTCGATATTTTACCTGTGACTTGTCTTCTAGGTTTCCCCTCCAATCTGAACATAGCAAAGTCTTCTTATATTAATTATTTTCTACTTAACTTTGAACTTGTGTAATTATTTGATTTTTATTGATATTTCAAACTTGTAATGTTTATGCACGTTTTCTTAGTATTTAGTAGGGTAAAGAAGTTGTATTTATACACATGTTACGTCTTATGTTGGTAAATATATAATACTTAATAACTAAAAAACTACCTGCAAAAAAACTGCTATTAAATTAAGTAGCCAGTTACTACTGAATCTACCAATTTGCAAGACAGTTAGTTACACATGAAATGAAATCATATTTTATTTTATCAACTTATTTTGCAAAAACTTCTCTTAAACGAAAAATGAAAAAGCTTACAGACTGATTGATTCACTATATAAGAAAATGATGCTATATCAAAAAGTAGAATGGGAGTTTCTGCAGTAAATTATGCAAAAAGTATCTACTGATGATTGTTGAAATAATAAATCAAATCCTTTATATTAAACTTTATGTCAATTTTGCTTGATTGATTGATCTTAATAGTAAATAGATATAATTACTACATCCATAATCTGTCACTCATATAAAAATGGTTTGAAAACCAGTGTACTCTGATTACGTTCATTGCATGAAGGTGCGCTCTGATTATGTAAATGAAAAATTTTGAGCTCAAAATTGACACTCTTTAAAAAGAAGTTGATTTCAAACACAAGAAATTTTATATCTTTTTGGAAACATAGTTCTTAACTTATACACATGATACATGATGACACACTTCATAAAAATATTATTCTGATTTTCACATTTTAAGAATCTTAAATTGAGCTTAACTTCAGCAAAAAAAAGATTTAAAACAAAACATTTGAAAATTTCCAGAATCTTTAAATTTTTTCTTAGCATAAAGAATTTACTGGAGGTATTTACCCTACCTGAAAATTGTGTTTTTCTAAAATCACCTTCACCTATCTGACAATATAAAGAGCTACTCAATCCCCTTACACTAAAATGACTATTGGTAACAAATGCGGCATCTATATGTTATATCAAAACAGCTCTAAATGACCATTTATAATAAATGATGTGCCATATATACATTAGGTCAAACCAGCTATGAAGATCACAACATTGACATACTATATTTACCCCAATATCTGAGAGACCACTGTACTCAGTGTCTGTCTTCACTTGGTTGACAGACATTGCTGAAGATATGGGCAGAGGCATGTAGGGGGTTGAAGACGATGACACCATTCTCTATAAAGAAGAAATATAATCAATATAAATTAAAGTTTTTTAAGAATTTAAAAAATGTAATATTTCATATTATTTTCATAATATTTTATATTTAAATATTAATATATAAATATTTCAATTAATTCCCTAAAGCAGCACGATATCTTTATAACAGTTTAAATAACAAAAATACACTGTTTTATTATCTTACTAGACTATTCTTAAAAAATAATCTGTTTTGATTAAGCACAAAGTCTCTAATATTTTGGAAAATGGAGGCCAGATAAATTTTTTCTAAAAAACCTAGACAAAAATAATTCTTTTACATAGCCCGACAGCAGAAGCACTATTCTTTGAGAAATTTGTGTTAAAAATTTTACAAATTACTCCTTAAATTTTGAAAATATTTTAGCAATCAACAATTCTGATGTGATAACTACTTGGCATACATGGGAAAATTTGACAGGTCAAATCAGCCTTAATTAAAACTTGAAAATCTTGAAAAACTTCGGTACAGCAAAACAGTGCCTAAAAAAATTTTTATATAGGCCGCTGTCATATGAATCAAATGCTGTTTTCTATGGTAACTTTATGATTTTTAAAAAATTCAAAGACACAGGAAAAGATATTAAACAGCACTTATAAAAACTGCAAAACTGGAGCTATTTTAAGACTTAAAATGATGCAATTTATGGTAGCTTTACTTTAAACAAAATCTTAATAAAAAGACGTACTTGACAAGAAAGCAATCATTCAGTTATCACTTGAAAGCATGTTGTTTGCAGAGAATCTACAGTGGTTCTGGAGAAAACGCTGATAGAAGAACACACGCATGGAATTAAGTGCGAATTTAAAAGCACCTTTCCAAATTATTGCTATGGAAATCACCCAGCCTGGAATTCAACTGGTTTTCAGAAAGAGGTTTGATAAAAATACAAACATGCTAGAGATTTTGATTTCAAGGGGACATTGGCAAAGAAAGGGGTGAGGGTCAGGTAATCTATTCAAAATATCTGAATTTGAGATTTTACAGTCTTTATAAAAACTACATCATTGGAAAAATAACCAATAATCACTGATACACATCTAATAAATCTAAATCTAAATACATATACAGTAAATGAAACATATAAACACAAGTTTATATGTTTACACTTAGTAAAAAATCGCTAAGAAATTTATAGAACTTTTACTGTTTATCTTATAAAAAGGCTTTCAAGATTTTCAAGGTTATCTGATAAAGCAAGGGTTGAAAAAAGGGCTGGAAGAAAGAGTGCCTAAAAAATACCAGTTCGAAAGGAGACCTGTGAGAAAAGAGGATTACTTAGGTTTTATTTTTTTAATGGCCAGTAATGCTCTTTGCTCAGGAAAAAAATTTATTTCAAATATATATCATAGAAATAGATGAAATAAAAACAAGCTATTTTTAACCCAAAATCAGACTTTCCGTTTCTAATTACGAAAGAAAACAAACCATTTAAACCATTTATCTGTTATCAAATCTTAACTTAATATGATATAAACATAATTTTCGAATAAATAATTTTACATTGCAGTTCCTCCAAATATTTACATTGTGAAAGAAACTTGATACAAAACAAAAATAAGTTATACAATAGAATATAATTTTTGCACTTGCATATAAAAATGAAATATTTTTGTTGTTTACGAAATTTCAGGCAGATGTTACATGATTTTTGAAGCATTGTCAAACTTGCACATTGTATTGCTCATGTGTCAGCTTCTTAGTTTGGCTATCAAAACAAATGGCAAAACTGATTAAAATTATTACTGTAAATCATCTAATGAACTGTGGTAGCTGATTATAAAAATCTCTATTTTGAGAGTGTGTGTGTATGTGTATGTGTGTTTGTGTGTGTGCATGTGTGTGTGTAATCAAGCCTTAAGCCTTAATTTAAGCCTTAAAATTTCCATGTAAAATATAGTAAATGTAAAATATAGTAAATAAAATATACTAAAAAAAGCAACTCAATTCAAATAGTATACAGCAAGCAATAAGAATGAAAAAAAAAATTTTTTGTAGGAGAGAAATGCTTAAAAAAGGTGAGTGTGACTTATTAAAATATTGACCGTGATAATAAAAGTCAAGAAAAATTTTCAATCAAAAAAAACCTCAATAAGAAAAAATATTCTGGAAAAAGATGGCCTAACAATTAGCAGCACAAAACTTCTACCTTTTACCAAATTTTTAGGACTCAAAATCTAATCACAAATTACAGCATTCCTTATCATGCATCTTGTATCTAATCACAAATTACAGCATTCCTTACCATGCATCTTGTATCTAATCACAAATTCCAGCATTAGTTATCATGAATCCTGAATCTAACCACTAATTACAGTAATCCTTATCATGCATCCTATATAATAGCGTCTTGGATTTTTATCGAGCTAGAAATGAATGATCCTTGATTATCTTATCAATCAGTGATCGTTTTTTTTTTTTTTTTTTGGTTTGCTGCTGCACTTGCTTCGCATGTTGTCAGTTGCCACAACTCCTTGTCAACAAAATAAAGTTGGCTGTTAAAAGAACATGAGGAGTTGAAAAAAAAGATATGGAAGAGTGACAGCGAGCTTATTATCTTTGGTGACTCAACTGCTAAAGGTGAGTCGTTATCACAAAATTTGTGATGCCATTGAAGATTTTCTAAACGCTGGTGTTGGAGGAGACAAAGTGGAGAATGGCGTGTGAAGAACACTTGATTCAATAGCAATACTTGATCGATTGTTATTCACTGTGGCACAAATAATTTGAGCGATCATTCACCTTGGAAAATCAGTAAAGTTTTGTTGGAGATTTGTATATATGTCCGTAGAAACAACACTTCCATCAATTTGATTGTTTCTGTTATTCTTCCTCGTGTTGGTCATTTTTTCACTGACGAATATAGATAACCGTGATAAAATCAACATCACATTCATCGATCACTCAAATTGGCTTGATAAGGCTGGGAACATTCAAGAAGAATTTTTTTGGATAAATGGCCTACATCTCAATGAACAGGGTAGCCTTAAATTTGCAATGGAATTTAAACTTACGCTTTATCTGAAAAGGATTGCAGCTAGGAATTCTTCTTTAATTCATGCCAACCATCTTGGTATGATGGGGAGGAGAAAACAGGCTGTTGTCAAAAACACAATACCCTATTGTGGTTTTGAACTTCTTGCTGGATATTCTTCCACACCTGTTGATGATAGTCATGTTTCTCATAAGACGAAGCCCACTTTTTCCAAGTCATGTCATTCTCATGCGAAGAAGTTTAGCTGGGTACTTAACGTTGTGAGCTATCCCAAACAAAAAGCAAGCACTTTTCATGATCAGGGCCACTTGCTTGTACCTGTGTGTGGCTGTGAGAAGGATGTGGGCAATGCCATGTGGAAGCTTATCCCTGTGGCTACAATTGGTTCCTCCACTGTGAGTTTGGCCTTCATCCCTGATTTTTTCCATAAATACTTTGTGGATATTTTTTGGTTGATAGTGGGCATTCTTGCATGGGTGGAAGATTGAATTGAACCAGTTGGACGCATGTTTTGTAGATTAGCAGGACTTTTACAAGTGTTGCTGGTGTTGCTTTTGAGATTTTTCATTTTTTCAACAAATTATTTCATACCATTATTTAAACTTTTATATACCTTACTGAATTTTTATATCAATTTTATTTTCAATTTTTTTAAACTTTTTATTTATATATTCTTGTTTTTACTTGATTATTCATTGAAATTTATAAATTTTTCTCAATCTAATCAACAAGAATGTGTTAACTTTGTCAATGAAAAATACACAAAATCTATGTATTTCAATCAAAATAATGCCATTTTACACTCACAAAACATGACCCAAGTCACCTTTATTATAAATTAACTACTGAAGAAAAACACCATTTGGAAACACAGAACCTTGTTTTATTAATTCCAATCTTGATTATTTCTTTGAAATGGTTGTTTAAACTTAGATTAAAATTTTGGAATCTTTTTTTAATAGTGCTATCCTTAGTTTATTATTGTAAACAGCTGATTTTATCATCTCCTTTTTATTGTGTGTTTAGGAACATTGATACTAGATCTGTTTACTCACTGAATTTTTTGAAATGCACTGATCAGATGCGTCTGTTAAAAACACATCTAAATACTTTTATTTACGAAACTCAAAGAAAAAAAGAAAAAAAAATCAATTAAAACATAATATAAAATTAAAAAATCATTTCATTGACATTTCACAATTTTTGACTTTATTTTTTGGGCATTTCTGTTTCTATTCTCAATGTTCTTTTCATTGCTTTTATAAAATTTTACTTTAAATATGTTATTGTTTTTAAATTTGTATTTTTAGGTATGTTTTATTATATTACCCTAGTATTTATATTTTTTAACACATTTCATTTTTAATTTAGGTCTGTTAAATAATCAATATGGTTTGTTAAGTAATCAAATTAATGCCTCTGCAACTTCTCTCACTCACAAAATTTCCACAAAAAAATTCTTCAAAACAATTGGTACATTAAATTATACTTTTTAATTTTTCTTAAACTTCTTATGTTAACATTATCTGGTGACATTGAGTTTAATCCTGGACATGTGCAATATATAAAAAATGTTATTCAAGAACATCAGCAATTATGGGTCCCTTTTAAGCAAAAAGAGTTACACCTAATTCATTTTAATATAAACAGTATACTATCAAAAATTGAATATTTAAGAAGGATTTCAATTATTTCAAAATCATCAATTATTGGAATTACTGAAAGTAAGTTTGATAGCTCCATAGAAGACAGAGAAATTGAACTTAGTGACAACCAAATCTTAAGGAAAGACAGAAACAGATCTGGTGGTGTTATTTGTTACATCAAGGATGATCTTAATTTCAATCATGTTACACCCACAAATGAAATAGAAAACATATCTGTTGATATTCTTCTCTCTTGTACCAGACCTTTTACAGTGGGTATAGTTTACAGGCTACCTGATATCAACAATTTTTATGAGCCTTTAACCCACACTTTGCATCAAATTTATGAGAATGAAAAAGATATGTTTATTTTAGGAGACCTAAATGTTAATCTTTTGGATAATAATAACAATTATATTCTCGACAACAGATCTCTCACCCAACATGCACTTTTAAATAAGTAAGAATTTTGATCCACATTTGGTCATACACAACTAATCAGGGATCCTACAAGAGTAACATCAAACACCCTCTCGTTATTAGATCGCGTTCTCTCAAATGCATCTGACAAGATCACACAGCAGGATCACTTGAAATTTCTCTTTCTGATCATCAGCCAATTTTCTGTACCCGCAAAATCTTTAAGTTTAGACCTGGTACTAAAAATTTCAAAAAATCCAGAAGTATATGCAGTTATAGTAAGGACATACTAAATGAAAGATCAAGTCGAACAAACTTTTTAAATTATGAAAATTTTGATAACGTTAACTTCGCCTTTGTAGATTTTTCATGAAAATTTAAACAAACTATTGATGACATAGCACCCATGAAAACAATTAAAATAAAAAACATTTCTCAAGAGTGGTTTGACAAAGAAGTTGCAGAAAAAATAACTATAAGACATAAATTGTATAAACAATTCAAAATGACAAAAACAAATGCAGACAAGGAACTATTTAGCAGAGCTAAAAATGATGTTTTTGGAACTATTAATAGAAGAAAAAAAAGAGATCTGTTTACAAATAAACTTAATGAAAGTATAGGTAAACCTAAAAATGTTTGGAAAACTTTGAGTGATATATCAGTTACAAAATCAAAAAACCCATCTTCACAATCCAATTTTTGTTTAAAATACCCAAGCAACCCTAAATTTTATGGCCAAATGAACATTTCGAAGGAATTTGAGTTCTCAAGGGTCACTGAGGATGTAGTTAAAAACATAATTAATGATTTAGAACTAAATAAGTCACCAGATTTGATGAAATATCATCTGTGTTCTTTAATGACGGATGTGCTTCTATTTTGAGACAACTCACACAAATAATAAACCTTTCTATCAGGACTACCACATTTCCAGATGATTGCAAACTAGCTAAATTTGCTCCATTACTTAAAAAAGAGCAAGACGGAACCAAAAAACTACAGGCCCATATGCTTCGGTTTAATCTGTTTTTGTGTGTGATGTATAACGGGACCACAATGGAAATATTGTTGTGACAGACAATTTTTGTGCCTATCCTTGCCACCAATTGTTTTTTATCTTAATGTTTATTTTGTTTTAGTTTTGTGTTGTCTTGTAATTTTCATAGCTAATGTACATTTGTTTGTGGCAGAATAAATACTCACTCACTTGCTCAAACCAAACCCAACTTAAAAGACTAGTTTGTAAAGTTATTTTTACTCAATAATCATTCAATCAAAGTTTGTTGAATTATGTGTTCATAATAAATATCGCGTTTTCCGATTCTTAAAAAAACCGAAGTCACTCCCTTTGCTCTATGAGTGACTCCCTCCTACAAACCAATTTTTAATCCGAGATTGTCTCAGTATTTATATTATCAAATAAATTTTTCTAATCTTTAAACGAAATTAAAAAGGAAAATATTTATTGGTTAAGAAGGAAAATAAATAAATTAAACAACTTATGCATCTATTATTAACCATTAAGTTTGAAAAAAAAAAAAAAAAATGGATGCATAATTTCTGCAAATTCTCAATAGTAAAAAAAGACAAAATGGCAAGTACAAAAAGACTCCAATAAAGGTTTCAGACATACTGTTTTAAAAAAATGATAAGAACAGGACAAATACATTGAGGGGAATGTAAATTTATGGTAAAAATCATGCTAAGCTAATAAAAAGCAAGGGAAAAAAAATCAATCAAAAAGCCATACAATAATTTCAATTGTTTTCAAAAGTTTCCTTGTTTTCAAATTAAAACAATAATCAGCAGTTTTATAATTTGCAAGCCAAAAACTCAATTTTAAGACGGCATTTAGAACTCAACCATATTTTTACAAGAAAGAATTTAAAATTTCCCTTAGATACAGAGTGGAAATTTTTAACAAATTTTTACAATGGGCCACAATAATGCTTCATATTTTTTTTATTATTATTTCACAAACAAACCCTGAAAGTAATGTTTTTAAGACTTATTATTAAAATTGAAAGACATTCTTTAATTTAAATATTGCGCTTTCCATTAAAATTTGGTAAGGCGATTATAAATATTTGCTTTGGCTTATTGAGGCCGGCCATAATGCATTTATGCTGGTTATATATATATATATATAAAACAAACACTTAGTAGCTAATGTACTCCTGGAAATTGACAAAAAAATTTCACATACTGTTTCTCTCAGAAAAAAAATTAGACTGTCAGAAATTTTCCAAAATTTCAGCAAAAACTTAAATTTAATAAAAATGCAAAAATATCTGTTTTGGATAAAATCTTTTTCTAGGCAAAGAACCCAATAAATCTTTTTCAAGGCACAGAACCCAGAAAATTCTTTTAGGCAGCCAATATGCAGCAAGACAATAGTTTTTAACGTCAAGCAAAACTTCAGGAGAATTGAAACACAATTGAAATAAATATATACTATGACAAGTTCCTCACACAATAAAAGATACTCTCTATATTCCTTCAACTTCAAAAAACAGTAAATAAAAAAAAATTTTGAAGAAAATTCGGAAATGCTACTTTTAAAATTACTGATTTAAAACCACCACATAAGACCCATGTAAACAAAATAAAAAAAATTCTAATAGGTAATTATTAGATTCAATATCCTTTAAATGGTCTATTATGGTCTCTCTATGGTCCTATAAATTCATGCAAGATTAAAAAAAAAATAAAAACCTGAATTCGAGAAAATTTCAAAAACTCTATATTGCTTGTGAAAAAGAACTATATTTGAGCCCAATGACAGAAAAAAACACAAGTTTTTGATTCTAACTATTCGTCGGAGTGATTATCGGCTTTTAAAAAAATTTTTAGAATTTTGTTTTTAGGTCTAAAATGATTGTTTTAGGGTACTGGTTTAAGACTAGAATTTTCAGTATGTGTGAAAGATTTTCCTTTAACATGCATGACTTAAAAAAGTACGAATGGTTGGATTTTGATAAAATGTCAAAGACTGTTTTTAAGCCAAAAATTATTTCAAGTTCTAAGAACTAGGCATCAAACATTTTCAAAATAACCTAAGTTTAAAAATAATTATAAACAATATTTTAAAACACCAAAAAAATTGGACCCTGGCCCCCTAACAAAAACTTTCAGTAGGTAGCCATACGGACCCCAAAGGAGAACTTTCAGAAAGTGGCCACACAAGTCAAAAGATTCACCCTACAGTCCTTTAACTTAATACAAAATGGGGACCCATATCAGCTTCATTGAGTCCAAAAAACTGAAAATTCCAGAATTTCAGGAAAATATTCAGATTTCATGTATTCCTCATATTAAGGGGTAAAGTTATTTCCTGCTTACAAATTATTAAACCTGACAAACTTTTTATTAGGTTTTCTCTTGAGCGCCTTTAAAAGTAATTCAAAAGCCTTAAATTAGTCCCATTATTACTTAAGAATTTTGATAAATATTTTAATGTTTGAATCACACAATTGAATAATTCCATAAACACAACAATAACACAGTTGAGTGTTCAAGGTAAAATTTAGGGGAACTTGCAGGTGCAAAAGGAAGCTTATTAGATATATTCTGATATCAGCAAAAAGTTTACAAAGAAAACTTTTTTGTAAGATTAAAAATATTTAAAATACTTTACCGCAGCAATATGAAGGTGGAAATCAAAACATATTTTAACAAAAGATAAACATTTACTTCAGACATTACTCTTCTAGCTCGAAGCAAGGGTTCGTGTTCTGGTCTCCGTTTGAATCCAAAAGTCTTCTTGTAACCTCTTTGAGTCGGAATAAATTCATCCAACGGGATTCGGTCAGTGGAATAACGTACGACATAATCACAGCTCATGATTGGTGCAGAATCAATGAGATGACCATTCAGTACATTGACGTTATTTATAATAGTAGTGTCTACAAGACAAAAATATAGTGAAACTCACAGATACAAAACAATAAATACTTAGAAAACTGAATAGCTCAGGCAGCATGCCATATGACTCCCAACCACACGATCACGGGTTCAAATCCAGGTATCGGTGTCGTAAGTTTAGAGTTTTGACTCTGCTTTAGCTCCTTGCCTTGTAGTAGCTTCAAGACTTGCCTAATATAATGACATATGGTGACAAGGATAGGCATAAAAACTTCTTTCACAAAAATATTTCCATTGTGGACCCGTTATACATCACACACAGGCATAGAGATTAAATCAGGCAAAGCATAGTAATAAAAAAAAAAGTGTTTTACAGTTTATATTTATTATGTCTGTGAACTATATCAAGAGAGCTAAAAAAAGTTTCCTTGATCTTATGGTTAAAAATGTTATAGTTTGTGATTGATTTTATTTCATTACAAAGCCTGTTACATATAAAGGGACCTTTTGATGACTGACAATCCCATTTTTCCCATCGTAGATCTTCTCAAGTGTATACCTTCATGATTTCATTTAAAATCTTTTCACAGTAACTGTATAGCTATAGTTCATCCTAATCAAGATTATCATTATGGGAATCTTAATATTTTTTTTTATTTTATATTATTTTTTTTAGATATTTTCAGAAAGAAAATTTTATTTTCCTAAATATTCTAAACAAACCAAGACCAAAGTATCCCAGTTTATTATGGCAAACTTCATCAATCATTCATCATAACCATTCATCAACACAATCATTGCTGCTCAGAACTTTGTTAAGAGTTAGCTCTAAATAACTTTCAAACAATAAGCATTTTATAAATAATTTTAGTCTAAAATGATGATATTAAATTATTGCCATAGATTACGTTATGGTCAAGACTGATGATCTTTCAAATTAACGCAGATACCTAATACCAATAACCTAATGCAGAGGAATGTGTATATTATAAAAAGTTTCTGCCCTTTGCTAAAAAGACAGATTTATTCTTCACAGATGTCTTGTATATACTTACACTGTTTTTTTCAGAATTTTTCAGTAATTCTAATTCAAATAATTTAAAAGGTAATCCAAAATAAAAAAAAACAAAAAAACAGTTTACCCCTATTTGGGTCGGGGGGGGTGATGAATTTAAAATTTTGTAGTTTAGCTGAGTGTGATCTAATTGAATTTAGAAATTATGATAGGGGTTAAGAAAATATCTCACGTAACAAACTATTGCCAAAACTATGATTCTAAAAAAATATCTTAAAGAAAGCGTCTACTTAATCTTATTTTTTTGAAAATAAATTATATTTCCTGTCAAATAATTTTAAATTGCCTTATAATAATTTTCTTGTTATCATTTCTTCCTTTAAAGCTAGATATTATTACTTCAACTAACCATTATACTGGTTTGACAGTGACCTGGCATTCATAAATATAATATACATCACTAAAGAATCAACAAATCATAATAAGCCACTATCATTTCACAAAATATAACTATTAGAATGCAAGCCTTATATAAAAATGAAAATGAATGTTTACTTTAAAAACAAATAATATTTTGCTAACAAGAAAGATTAAAAAGTAACAGTCACAGGAACATACATCTCTTGAGTTTGAAAACTATGTAATAAAAGCTTTTGGACAGCCAATAAAGAAAAATTCTATTAAGTAAAAATTTTTTCAACTAATACAGTTTTTCAACTAATTCAAATATTTTCCACCTATATCTTGACAAAAAAAGACTTTTCCTTAGTGAAAAAAAAAAATTTTTTGGCAGGAATAATGTGCTGCCTGATTTTTTCACTTGATTTAAAATTTGAATAAGGTCCCATAGATAAATTTTCAGCCATTGACAAAAGCACAAAAAATGTTCTCAAAATTTTAATTGCTATAATCTCTTGATAGGCAGCCGAAATTATCTTTGACTGTTGTTTAAACTCATCAGTAATCTAAAAAAAAAAAAGTTCCATGCCTTTTTTTTCAAAAAAAAATATCGTAGTTGGACTAATTACCAAAAAAACTGAAGTTAAAGAATGTCAAAAGTAAGTATGATATCGCGTTAAATTTTTCATGATGAAATAACGATACTCGTGTTAATATTGATGTAAAAATATCAAAAATTATACTAAATAACTGAACGCTTGATAAAATTCAAGATTTTTCTAATAAATTTGTGTCTATTGTTAAGAAGGAAAAACAAAAATATGAAAATTTTTTTTGAGTGGCTTTTCTTGACATGAAATTTGATATATATATATATATACATACACACATATATATATATATATATTTAATAACATATATATACATGTATAGATATATATATATATATATATATATACTTGACGTGAAATTTGAT
>JAUZNK010019059.1:0-21290 GCA_035046665.1 Euphysa ruthae
GGATTATGCAAACAAGCTTAGTAGTTAATGGCTTTTAAAACCATACTGTTAAAAAAAGCGGTTTCAACAGCATAATTAATATTAATATTAATTAATAAATGCCGTTTTTATCGCTGCTTTTTATAAAATGTGAAATCCTAGTTAACTGCGTTATAGACGGCATTATTGATGCTATTTAAATGTATACCGAAAGGTGTAATAAACTGTATTTTAATGCGTTATTATAAACGACGTTATTTACCTATGAAGAAACAACATTAATGATGTTATAAACATTTTTATTTACATAAAAATAACGATCTTAAATTATATTAACTGTTAAATAATTAACTGCGTTATTTAACGCATTATTAGAAGAGTTAAACAAAATGTTAAAGACAATATACAGGTTTTCGCTTGGAGCGTCACATGTGTAAAAAAAATTTTATTCAAAAACATTTTGCTTTTCGGTACTAAGTTCAAAAATGGTTATTTTTAGCTTAAAATTTTTTCGAAACACGCACTTTTTGATTATTAAAATTTTTCATGAAGTGAGAAGACCATAAAGGGGATATTTTCAGTCAAAGTCACCAATTTGATCTGAGGATGATGATGTTTTTCATATTTTCTCAAAAGCTGTTTGTTCTTGTTGTTTTTTTTTTTTTTTGTTTTTTTTTTTTAAATATTGTTTAAAGTTAAAATGGAGGGCGTAATGGCCACATGTTCAAAACTCATATTTGGGCACTTTGTCCAAATATGGCCATTTTATCAAAAATTTTGAATATGAATTTTCCTTAAATCCGTTCCATGTTTATTCTGATTATATCCATATAAGCCATTTAAAAAAATTTTTTTTTGGTTCTGGACTGTGACCAAGAAGGTGTTAAATTATTTCAACAGAAAAAAAAATTATTTCTGATAATTTGAATTTTGGAAATGTTTTTTGATATTGATAAAGTAGTTTACATGTGTTCATATGTCACGATATACTTCATGTCAAAATTACTCTTTAGCTCAGATGAAGAATTTGAAGAGGATGAACAATACCAAGGAACAAAGGTGAAATGTTTTTAAATATTATGTAGATTTTATAACTACTGAAGTTTTTTGTAAGAGAGTATCATTTTGATTTTAATTAATTTTAATGAATAGAGGTATTTTCATACTTTTATATTGGTGTTATTTAAGCCAAATTAGGTGTCACGAAATAAGTCCACTTAAGCAATAACTCCAAGCAAAAAAATATGACCACTTTCATGTTTTAAATGTTGGTTTAACTCCATGTATATTAAAAATTATTTTATTCACAAAACTGTTGCTACTAAAAAAAGAATTTCCATGGACTTTTTTTTTTTTGGTGTTTGAAAATATTATTTATACTTTTAAAATTTGGTTCAGTACTTAGTCAAGAGTTTTTTTTGGTTCTACAACAAAAAGAGGGATTGAGGCAATAAATAAAAACAGTGCTAAAATTCATGCAATATATTCATAATCTAGTATTTAGCATTTCTTTTCTATGCAACATCCAACTGATTGGTTTTCGTTTTCTAAAAATAAAAGTAAGATTTATATAAATAACATTGTATAACATAACTCATTGAACTTGTCAACCCAATTTTGTGAAATTGCAACTGCATGATAATATGTTATATTTAATTGAATCTATATTATATTGTTCGTATTTACTTCAGCACTTTTTTGTGTAAACATAAAGAAAAAATACTCATTTTAATTGAGTCATGTGATAAGACTTGTTGCAAAAGACTGATCAGAATTTATCCCAATAACAGACATATTATCTATAATTATATAAAATAAAACATCTAAAACAATTTGTAAAACTTACTTCAATTAAAAAAATTTTGGTTGTGTGTAATTGTTTGAAAAGTCTTGGAAACACAGGTAAAGTTCAACATCTACATTCACTGTAATAACACACATAAGCTCTATGATAGAAAAGGAAGTAAAAAAATGGTCCAACTAATGAAATTGACGAATCGTTCTGATAAGGGCCTGTTTACATTTATATAGTATGCCATTAGAAATTGGGCTCTCAGACTTGACATGGAAAAAAAATTTTTGTCACTCATGCTACCAATGTTGTTAACTTAACAAGCAAACTGTTGGGTGAGAATTGGTCTATTGACACCCTAACCTGTTCTTCAGTTCATGTGATAATTCCTTTTTATAACGACAAAAAACTTTATATAAAATCTAGCAACATATTTTATTCCATTTTCTTTGACAGTCTAGTTTCCTAAGACAGAATTTTTTTTCCCGATTATTAAATGTAGCTAAAATAACTCGATTTTTAGAAGAATTAATTAGAAAAAAGACTAAAATATTCAAGGACTTCCTTCACCTATTCTAATTAAGTTTAACTAACCATTCGATATTCTAACTACGTCATTGATTACGGGTGATGTGCTAAAACACTTGTGACTTATTCCTTTATAAAATTATTACTTAGGCAAGACCAATTTGATATAGTGTTTTACGGATATTTTCTTGTTTCCATTAGAGACGGTCGGTCGGTAAAAAAGTAAAAATAAAAAGCCAAAATTTCTCCTATAAAGGGTGATTTACACTTGCTGCGAAAAAATCAAATTATTGGATTGCATAGCTGAGGGAAAAGTTGGTCAAAATTACTGAATGTTGTAATGCTTTTTATGTAAGTTTGAATTGTAATTTTATCCTTTAATTTTATTTTCAAAAAAATTTGGTGATTGATATCTAGGTGTAATTTGTGGAGACCAACAGTCTGGCATTCAAATTATTTGCAATCAAAATACAGAGTGCTGGATTACTTTTAGTTCGTAAAAAAATAAAAAACAACATAGTTGCAAATTTGCAAATTTAAAAATATAACCAATACTATACAAGAATAAATCGTAAGCAAATACTGTTTAATCGCGATGTAATATTCATACATATATAAGAGCTTATTTTGACTACAATTTACTTTTTTTCTTAGCAAGTACAAAGTTTACTTCAGTTTTGTCTAATCATTAATTATTCATGAACTATGTTAAAACCAAAATCAACTTAAACTTCCACGCCTTATTTATTTATTTATTTCAGTTTATCTTTTAAGTAGGTTTTAAAACCTGAACTGTAAGTATATAAACATATTTGCTCTCGCTCGCCTGTTTGTTTTAAACTTTATTGTTATTCTATTGTTTTTCTTTTCATCGCCTATACTTTCAATTAAAATCACTGCTCATTTCTCAGAAGTATGATTTGTTTACACAGTGCAGAAGAATATTATAAGTTTGCAGTTAACTTTACCACTAATATTTTGATTGTCTGAGAAATCTATGTACTATTTTTTCTACTTTTAATTTATTTTATTACTCATACAATGTTTTTATGAAATTTACAAACAAATTGTTTTCCAACAAGGAACATTGTTTTTAATTGTTTTTTAGTAGAAGACGAAATTATGCTTATTATAATTCGTTTTAAAATAGCTTGAAGAAAATATTATTGGCTGGCTGAAATATTGTTTTGCAAAAATATTGTTTTGAAGAAAATATTGGTTTGAAATGTGTGCAATATTCCGAAATATTTCTGTCATGGCAGACAAGCAAAAGACTGAGAGATGCAGCATTAGATTTCAGCTCTGTACTGGTGTTTGAGGTTCACCATTTGAACGTCCTCCGGCTTGTTATGCTCAAGAATAAATAAAATTTTTTTATGTATAGAGAACATCAATTTTAGGCGTATGGTCACCTACACCTTAGCCTTCAGTAGGCCTGAAAAACGGGCATGGGAGAAAATGTATGGGGTATTGGATAGTGACAATTAAAATTGCATAGCACATAAGAAAATATGAAAAAACAAATAAACACTTTAAATAAATTAATCTTATATTTAGATTTTTTTATAATATAAAAATTACTTCTGGTTCAGTTTTCTCGCCAATTTTAGAAAGAGCTTTGTCAACAACATTGCCTAACGAATCCTTTGTTTGTCGTTCTACAACTTCTCACAATACTGTCAAACTTGTTCTTCGAATTACTTCAACTGACAACCATAACAATTGATTAATTGTTTTAATCTTTTTTACTGATTGTCGCAACTTAACCACAAATGGACACCAAGTTTTACACTATAACAAACTTAAAGTAAAAAGCATTTAAATAAAGAGCACACTTTTAAAACCCTTTTTATAATTTTAAAACTTTTAAAAATTTTCTCATTTTATATTTTTTTAACAATTTTTCTCCAAAGAGGATTAGTCAGATCCATAAAAGACTGAATCAAATCAAATCAAAGGTAGGAAAAGGAAACAAAAATTTAACATGGATAATTAAATAGTAATAAATATTTCACACTATGAATGAAACTGCTATTGTTTATAAATTATGTTAAATATTGTGATAAATTTTCAAAAAAGCCCACCTAAAAGAAGTTTTACACTGGCTATATTTGGTCCGTCTAAATTGATTTATGTGGGCCCGGGCAGAAGCTCGCGTCTCCTCAAAACACTTCAGAAAAAACGATATTATAAAAAAAAATATTATATGTGTGTGTCATGATTTTTTATATATATGCGATTGATTTTTAGGCAGGTGTGGTGTGTAGTGTGTTGGGAGGTGACATTCTTTGTTCCTTATATTTTAATTTCGTTATATTTTTTAGATATTTTATTGCAGTCGAACCCATTCCCAACTTACACAGTTTATTCATGAGTTACAAAAATCACCATATAGAGACAAAATAAAAGTTGTAGTGCTTGGATCCAGGCAGGTAAATTGTAGTGCTTTCCAGAAGATATGTATATATATGTAATATATGTATGTATTTATGTGTGTGTGAGCGTGTGTGCGCTTGCATGCGTGTGCACACACGTGCATGTGCGTATGATGTGTGTGCGCGCGTGTGATGCGTGCATTTAATGTGTGCGTTTGATGCCTGTGTGGGTGTGATGTATGTAGTGCGTGTAATGTGTGTATGTCAGAAATTTTCATAAAAGAATGAAGAAAAAAAGCCTTCACTTCTTTATTGGCTAAGAACTGCTCTTTTGTAGCAGTTTTGCTGAAGTGACCTTTGTTTTAAAGGTTATGGTTTCCTTAAAAAAAAAATTATTTTAAACTCCTGGTTTTATAAAAGCTTTGGTTAGCTAATGAACTCATGTTTGTATGCATATTATTTTTTCTAGAATTATTGTATTAACCCTGATGTAAAAAAATTAAAAATTTCAAGTCATATCAATGAAAGATGTCTGGATATGCAGAAGAAGAAAAAAGGTTTTTGGTTTTTTATTTATGAAATTCTTGTTATAAAACCATGCTTCCTTGGTATTGGGTCTTTTTATTTGTTATCTCTCAGAAATTTTTGCTCGATATCTAACCCTTTTATTGAAGCATTTATACTCGCTATTAATTATAAATTATATTGTGTTTATAAGTTAGCCATAGTTTAAAAAATTTTTTTGAGGGTGAAGAAGAAAGACATTAGTAGTAAAAATTAAGATTTTGCGCCTAGAAACTGCATTAACTGTAGTATAAACCAAATTTTAGAAATTCTACAACAACAAACCATGGCTCACAACCATGTACAACTATTGTTGATATAATAAAACTTAAAAAACACAAGTTTGAGCTATTTACACTATTAATTTGAAAGATTTTTCCATACCATATTGAAACAGGGTAATTTTTTAAAAATCGAGAAAATTGACAGGAATTCATCAGTTGCATACATATAGTAAGACAAAATGAAATAATGACAACAAAGGACACAAAGCTGCAGTTATGTGCAGAAATACAAAACAAAATTTCTTTCATTTCATTTGATGATAACAGGGATCAAATTAACTTAAATTAACGATTCGCATTATTTAATTCAATACCTTCCTTTCCCTCTTCCCTTTCCCCGACACTCCCCCATTTATAAAAATCATTCCATTTATAAAAAACATAACTGCTAACTGATAATTCACAAAAATCACTTCATTTATAGTTTTATCTAAGGTAATCTAATTTGAAAAGATTAAAAAAATAAAGCATTTAATCTTTTTCAAAGAAATATCTTCTGTCTAGCTACTTTCTTTTAAAAAAAAAGAAAAAAGTCTTAATCATTTGCGAAATAACGATAAATATTTTTTTTGTATATAATGAAAAAAATATATTTAGTTGCGTACTGTAAACATGTATCTGATTGCTGTCTATGAAAGGTTTAATATTTTTAATACTTTAAATTTTTATTTGTTGATTATAAATGAGTTTTAACTCAAACAACCACTAGGATGAAAAGGAAAGAGGTGATAAATTTGATAAAATAATCGCATTTAATCCTATTAAATAATTATTATAAAACCCTAGATTTTTCTTTGAAATATAGATAAAAATATAGATAAATACAGAAAGTAAGTGTAACTTTATAATTACGCATATTTGATGCACATCCAAGGTTATGCAAAAGACAGTTAAACCAAAAATATTAAAAATCTGCAGAACTTCAGTTATGTCGTAATATTATATTTAAATTTATAATTAATTTTGTTTTTAACTCTTTAACGGGTTTCTTTTAGTTTCTTTTAGCATATTCCATAATGTTGAACTGTTCGCTATTGCGAACGCGATCCCAGGATAAATTATATACTTTGGAATATAAAATCACTACGATAGTTCACAGACTATTAAAGATTCATAATTAAAAAATTATTGGACCGAATCCTAATGTTGTAAATATATAACATTTTATTGAGGTAATAAATATCCTTATTTTTCATTTTAACCCTTGTGGTGCCAACCGATTTTTCCAAATGCAGTATTATCAGGCAAAACACTTTTGAGAAAAAATTTTTTTTTGAAGAAAAGCTTTTACATTTCATGATTTTATATTATTCATTCCTTCTTGTTTTCACTTAAATTATGAAATACAATAAGTAATCAAGCTTAACAGTCATGGGTACTGTTTTGAAAACTATTTCATGCCTTTTAGATCTTTCAACAGGTTTTAAGTAAATTAAATAAATTTAAAAAAATAATAGTAGTCTATTGTTAATTAAAAAACATCTCCATGTATTTTTCAGCTTACGTTTGTAAGTACGGGCAATGTTTTGAACAAATATTTCATACATTTTAGATTTTTCAACAGTTTTTAAGTCAATGAAAACAAATTAAATAAATTATAAAAATATAGCAGTCTATTGTTCATTCAAAAATGTAACCTTGTATTTTTCAGCATAATTTTTGTAAGTGTGGTAGATCTCAAAGCAGTTGTCAATACACATTGCAACACTGCGCATGTTTTACAATCATATCGTGTGTCATTTTCAGCTCGCTTTTGCTTTGCCAAACCTTTTGTTCACTATCTTGTTTTTCTAACTCAAAATATGTTTTGACTTTTCAAATTAATTACACTAAAAATCTCATAGATTATTTTTAAAGCATATTGTCCAATCATCTAAGAGTATTTCTGAATAATTTAGAACTAAACGTAATATGTATCTGTCTTGTAACTCCCCTGTAAGTAATATGTAATACCCCATCTATAGAAGGGGTTCTTCTTTTTTCACTGATTGTGTATCCCGTCTATAGATGGGATCTGTACCATGAGGGTTAATGATGTTTAAAATAATATGGAAATGATAATAATAATTTTTAATAAGTTTGGCCGCTTCTAAAGCAGTGTTCATCTTCCAAGCAGCCATTTTATAAAATGTGCTGAGATAAACTTAAACTTTGTAATAAATTTATGACTTATATCAACAAAAAATTTTTTTTTATGTTGCAAATTTTTTTATATTTTATGATTATATGAAACGTATCACCATAGTTATGTATGCAAAATTATGGGAACAAACAAATAACAACTACATGTAGAAAAGCCACTATCAGTGGCTTGTGGTCACTGCTTAAGAATTCAAAAACCGTTGTGAGCGGCTCACAGTAGCTAAAGAGTTGAAAGTATGTTTTCAAAATAATTTCTTGATAATTTTTCTCATAGATATTTTAGTTTGTAAATGTTTTAGGTTATATATTTTTTAGTTTAACTAGTCTGAATTTTCAGTGACAAAATTAAGATTAAAGATTTTATATATTTTTTAGTTTAACTAGTCTGAATTTTCAGTGACAAAATTAAGATTAAAGATTTTATGTGTTTAAAGCCGTTATATCTTTTACGTGAAATAAAAGGATTTTTCTCAGAATTTTCAGCTCTATGAAATGATGCGTGATTCAAAAATTATTTTAATCTTAAGATGCCTTTAAAAATTTAAAGATAATTTTACACTACTTTTTTTTTTTAACATTTTTGAAGCTGTTATCCTTCAAAAATGTCAAAAACGGTATAAAAGATTGAGTATTATTATTTTTTTTTTTTAAATTGTAGAAAAATTAAAAAAATTTGATGATGAAAAAAATCATGAAAAGAAAAAAAGAAAGAAAATGGATAAATCATCAGGCTGCTCCTTTTATAACTATAAAAGGTTTTTGGATTACCGAGATCATGTTACGGTAAAAATTATTATTTGTTTGTTTTTTGCCAGTGAAGCATGGAGTTGATTAGATCTGAAATTTTATGGGAATTCATTATGTATAAATGAATAGAAAGCTGACAAATTTTGAAAAAAAAATTCTTGGTTTTTGGTGCGGTGCTAAAACAGTTATTTTTATTTAATATTTCCTTTTTCAAATTTTTTTCTAAAATATGGCCAATATGGCCACCTGTCAAAAGTTTTTGTTATTGAAATTTAAATAACAAATATGTTCATTTTAGGTCAAAAAGTTTGAATTATTTTAAAAATTTGTTTATTGCTTTCTTTTTTTGAAATTTTGCGTGGCATTAGAAAACCATAGAAGGCATCTTTTGACCTAATTGTCCATCTATCGAAAGTTCTTGTTTTTCCATACTGGACACAAATATGGTCATTATTTCATCCTTTTGTAAGAAGACAGCGGACCATAATGAGCATCTTTTCATCAAAACAGCTACCTGTCAGAATTTATAATGTTAATGGCCCTAATCTTGCTTAAATATAATTTTGGGTCTAAAATATATTTTTTAATTCATTTTCTTTTCTATTTTTTACTTTCATTTGAAGAAAGAGGATCGAATAATAAATCTTTTAACCCATGTGGTGACTTGTCAGAGTATTTATTTCTTGCACAAAATTCTTTTCTAAATGTTTTGTTCAAATTTAGTATGATAGTTAAAAAGTATCATTTCTATCTGCCTATAAGTTTTTTGGAAACAGGGCCTTGGTCTGATAAGTAGCATTACTAATAAAATCTTAGATGAGTTGGAATGTAGTTTCATGAGAAAAACAAGCGTTTAGTGATTAAGCGACTTTAGCGATCACATTTAAAAAAAGTTTTAAAACAAAAACTTAAAAAAATAATCATAAATTTTCTAATTTTAATTTTTTGAAAAACATCTTTTTTGATATTTAATAAATCATTAGTCACTACAACTTGTTTTGAAACAATCTGTAAAGATTTATTATTGTCACTTTAGGCTGAAGTGCAGGATATTGAACAACTTATTACATTAGGTAAGGACTTGGATACATGTCCTTACTACGGTACCCGGCACACAGTTCCTCAAGCTCAGGTAATTGCATTGTATTGCAAGTTATTTTTCAGACTGCCTAATAATAATTGAGATTGGTAAACAATAACACTTTGGAAGAATGTTGATTTTTAAATCTACTGAGCAGTTTGACAATGTTGAATTGTGTGACAATAGCCATTTGAGCAGTGTTTAAAAGGTTTTGAGCTTTAGTTTTTTCTTTTTTTAAGCTAATGATAAGTTGGAATGGAAACGTTTGAACTTACTTTGCTTGTTATTTTTTTAGTTTTTAAAAATTTATATGGGTACCTCTTAGTTGTCACCAAGGTTCATTGCATCCCAAACATCGTTTTACATGATTTCTAGATATAAATGCTTTTTGATCATTTAGCTTCAAAAAAAAATTTCAAGAAGATTCACACTCATTTTTCAAGTAGTTAAGCTTTGCCTAAAGATAGTGTGATATAACTATTGTTCTAACAAATTAAGTGAATGATACGTTAGAAATATAACTGTTATTTGATAACTTAGGTACTGGTGTTTTTTGCATCTTTCAAACTTTGCATTTTTTGTATTTGTAATTTTGTAATTGAATTTTTTTATTCAGGTTTAGAGAAGTGTAAAGCCATGGTTAATCAGGTTTAGAGCAGTGTAAATCCATGGTTAATCAGGTTTAAAGCATTGTAAAGCCATAGTTAATCATGTTTAGAGCAGTGTAAAGCCATGGTTAATCAGGTTTAGAGCAGTGTAAAGCCATGGTTAATCAGGTTTAGAGCAGTGTAAATCCATGGTTAATCAGGTTTAAAGCATTGTAAAGTCATGGTTAATCAGGTTTAGAGCAGTGTAAAGCCATGGTTAATCAGGTTTAGAGCAGTGTAAAGCCATGGTTGTTCAGGTTTAGAGCAGTGTAAAGCCATGGTTAATCAGGTTTAAAGCAGTGTAAAGCCATGGTTAAGTGCAGACAAACTTGCAACACTTACAAATTTCTACTCAGTAAAGAAAGTATGGAGTGCTAGATACCTTTATTGAGAAAAACTTTTTGAAGGGAGATGAAATCAAAATTCTATCTTATTACCAAGAAGGTCTACAAATACTCATCGTTTATTCGTTGGAACTTATTCGTTTAGTCTTCTCTAATATAATTTAAATTAGTATTCCCAATTTTGCTTAAGCATCCTTCTCCAATGAACTTTGGTGTTAGTCTTTTAAATTCACGTCTATATATCGTAATAATTCTTTTGAAAACTTAAATAATACTTTCTGATCATAAAAGCTACTTTTTCAGCTTTCCAAAATTATTTTAAGGAAGATATCAGTTTTTATGCAAAAATTTTGCATTTTTAGCAGTTTATAGAAATCAACTTTTCGAATTTTAAAGCATGACTGATTTTAGCACGTTTGCTTGTGTAGCAGTCATTTGATATATGAAGTGATAAAAAAAAGTTTTTAAAACTCGGTACTATTTCTAATGCAAGTCTAATTGCACTACCCCTAGTTTTTTATCATAAGTTCACACTCTGACGTACTTGCCACCCAACCACCATTCTTATCCGAGAGAAATGTCTACATCAGAAACTATTAACTGCCATTTTTAGCAGTCAGAAACTTAAATAAAAACCATTCATTATTTTCTTTGATATTTTGAATGAAGCTTGACGACCATAGATAGTTTCCTTTGACCAACTGTAACTGTTGGTACTTATCTTTACAGATAGCCAGGTCTTCTTAGCAATTACATACTGGATCTTGTTAGTGCTCTTCAGTTACTTTCAACAAAATATCAAGCTCTGCTTATTGGAGCTTTAATTTAGACCAATAAAAGTTAGATAATTTTAATGCTATTAATTTTCTGATCTTTTAACTTAATTTTATTTAATGTTCAATCCTTTGTACTTAATTAATGAGGCATTCTTGACTTGGTATTTGATAATCAAAATATTTGAGATTGCATTTGGATACCAACTCTTTTCAGTGACCATTTTCTTGTATACATTGATATCTGATAATGAAATTTTTAAATGAATAGCAAATTTACATGTTTGATTTTTCTTTCTCATAATATTGTTAGTCTAATGAAAGACATGTATTATTGATTGTAGTAAGCAAAATTTATTATATATGGGTGGAGTTGTTATGGCAGATGTATTACTTAACATTTTTAGTATGATAACATGTGATGATAAGATTTTCCTTTTTTTGAGACACTGTGTATCATCAGAGTGGAATAAAATGGTTTGTTGATTGTTAAAGGAATTTTCCACTCTTGTTGGGAAGTTTTATTTAAAATAAAGTTAGAAGAATAAAATCTGATCCTGTTGTAATAAAGAAGGCCTAGCTACTTGTTTGTAAAATTTTAACTTTTCTTTAATTTACCAAAATCAATGAGTTATTTATAAATTTTGTGAGTAAACATTCATCAATGAACCACGTACTATGACTACCAGCTGAAAACTAGTGTTCCTTAGCAGTAGTACTCTTAGTTTTAGCAAAATTTTGCATTTGGGAATTTTTGTTATGAAAATAAGTGCAGTCATAAAAACCGTCAGTTATGTGTGGCTTTATTTGAGTTTTTACCAACAGGAAATAGGTTCTAAGTAAAACTTTTTTCTAGCAGGTTTCAAAAACCAATACTTTTGGAATAGATAAATAAATTTGTTTACTCAATGATTGAAATTTTAACTGCAGCAACCTTTTTGACAAAATTAAATAGTTTTGGTGAATTTTCTAGATTAAGTGAAAAAATATTATTTATGATAAAGATATAGGTCCATAAAAATCTGTTAAGGTATTGATTGAGATTTTTGTTATTTTGACTAATTTCACGGCTCAATGCAATCCTGATTTGTTTCATAAAGTTTCACATTTTCAGCTGTTTATCTATTCTATTACTTTTCAAATTTTGTAGAATATTATTATTTGAGTAATATGACCACCTGAAAAAAAACTTTTTTTTTTAGCAAAGTGAGTTTAACAGCAGATTTTTTTTTTTTTTTTTTTTTTTTTAGAATTTATCTGTTTTTTTTTTAGTAATGTATCAGAATTTAGCGGGGAAATTTTTTTAAAATTTTGTTGATATTAAGTAGCTGTCATTTTCTCAAGGAATAAGAATATGCTGCGATAAGATAATCATAATAAGTATGGATCGTTTTTATACCTGTATATTGTGGGGATCCCACAAATCTTGTTTATGAAAGTAATTTCTACACAATCTTCATTGGCTTTGCTTTTTTCTTTCAGTTGGTTATTCTTCCTTATCAGACATTATTGCATAAAGCAACTCGTGAGATTGTTGGAATAAATCTTAAAGATTCTGTAGTAATTATTGATGAAGCTCACAACCTTATAGAATCTATCAATGCTATTCATAGTGTTGAAATAAACCTTCTCCAGGTATTTTTTTCTGCTCTTCATTATCTGAGAATAATTTTGTTTAATATCTTTTGAACAGTAATAATAAAAAAAAAAAGAAAAGATTTGTTTTCAGTATGATATACTAGGGCTCTCAGTGAAAAGATTAATAACGTGACAAGTTCAACAGAAAAACAAAAATTCTAAGTACTTTCTATCTAATATTAAGGGGCCAAATTAAACAAAAATTAAAAAGAAAAAAAGAAAAATCTAATGTGCTGTTCGTCTTAAATTCTTTTTTTTTTTTTGTTTTAATCTATTTATGGTTTTACTTTGAAATTTATGTTTTTTATAATTTTGATATAAATTTTACTTTACTTAATGTAACAATAGATATTACTGTGTTCTATGTTCTATTTATTTAGATATCATCTTCAATAAACCAACTAAAGAGTTATAGAGAAAAATATAAGTATGAAATTAATAATAACGTATGTGTGGTTAAAAATTTATTCACCTGATAAGTATGAAAATAAACTATCATCTCTGAAATTGGTTACTACTTTCATTACAAGGTAAATAATTTGAAAAAAGCTTGTGAATTTTACATGGCATCAAATCGTATTCAAGGCAAAATTTCAGATGTCAAAATTGTATAAAGTTTTCTTTTTTATTCAAAAAGTGTCTAGTATTTCGAAAGAATTTTTAAAAACTTTTAATTGCAATTTTCCTATTAAAATTTGGCTGAAATTAAAAATTATGCCCATTTTTTTGGGTAAATTTCAACGTAGAATCTGTTTGTGAATCTACCATTTATCGAAAAATGATTGTTTAAAGAAGAAAAAATAACTTTGTTGGAATTTTATGATTTTTTAAATAGTTTCGATATGGAATGGTATTTTCTTATATTGGTTTAAAATTAGTTATGAAATTCTTTTAAAGTTTGTTTATATGCATTTGGTCATATACTGTTTTGGAACCACAATTATATATATATATTTTTTTTTCTTTTTTATTCTTTTTTTTTTTTAATTGGCCATCTGATGTGTCTTGAAACATGTTCAAAAACTCTTTTCCAGGCGTGATAGATGTGCCCAAATTAGGGCAAAAAATTATGGTTTTGAATGCCTCAGCAAAAGATGCACTTTCATTTTTTCTGAAATTTTTTTTTAGAAAATGAAATTTCTTATACCAGCTTGTCATTTAAGAGCAGATTTGAAAAACTTTCAATTTTTTATATTTCAAAATATTAGGGTTGTGGTGGACTCTAGCTTTATTAATGCGAAAAGGTTACGAAAAGTACGTTGTTTGGAGGAGGGAACTTGGGCAGTAGTTGTCTTTCAGATTTGCTATTATTTTTTCAAGGTCAATATTATGTTTTAAGAACTATTTTGAGTGGTTTTCATGAGCAAAATTAGTTTCCAAAAAGTCAAGTTATTTTGGTAAATTAAAATGTTAAGTACGGAAAATAAAAGCAATCAGAAATTCTTCTATATGATATATGATTAGAATTTAATGTTTTAGCACTGCATGGTATCTTTAAGTGCATGGTACCACACACTAAAGCCCATATTAAACTTTATACACACTTTATACACACATGTTGTGACTCTTTTTGTCTGGATTTTTCAGGTATAAAATACTTAGTATAGCATATAGTTGTAGCATTTGCTTTGTGTTGTAGATATTCCAGCCTGGCATAATCCTGTCAGTCAAAACTGACTTTTGTTGACACTTAGACAATCTCCATATTTTACAAACGACTATACAACATTACAATTATATTATAGAATGATTGCCTAATTAATATTAGAAATAAAAATTAATTTTGCGCTTATTTGGGACTTGCTTGTCCAGGCTAACTTGTCATAAATGAGTTGGATGCTTTTTTCTCCTGGCCTTATGTAGCTTTCTTGCACCAGTATCTAATGCATCATCAAAGTGTTGTGCCTGCTGTTTATTTCAGACAGCTTATTATTTGTTTCAAACATGAGATCTACTTTTTGGCACTCTTCCCTCCAAATTTTTGGACGAGGTATTCATTTTTAGGGAATTTCAGTTCAAAACTATATATATATATATGTATGAAACAGGATGCCACATGTGATTGTACACAGCGTCAGTGTTGTTTTGATATTAATTTTGTATTTTTATTTGTTACGGATGTAAATTTAAGAATTTTGCTTGTCATTTCGTAGTAAAAGATGAGAGTAGTTTACCAATTACAGTGAAAAGAATTCAATGATTCTGGAATAGCTGAGAAAAAATATGAACTGTAGAAGTTGTGAGAAGATGAATAAAGAATATTGATTGGTATAGATAATGCTGAAGTAAACAAGTCTGTTAGGAGAACAAGAAAATGTTTAATTAAAGAGATAGGTCAACTTAGTATAACATATTAGACAGCGTTATTAGCTAAGCTAATAGAAAGTTAGATCATCTCAACAAGATATCGTTTTAGAAATGCACTTGCAAAGAAAAGATAATAGAGCAAGAAAAAACTTAAAATTGATAAGTGAAAATAAAAATCATTAATTGATGAAGCACTTGCATTGATTTATAATGTTGAATTTTCTTTATTTCAATATCAGCTATTGTGACCTTTTTACTCCCTTTGACTAGCTGAACGGGTGATTACTTACACTCTCAATTTCTCTTTCCTAAAATTGGCAACGATTTACAAATAGTTTTAATAAAATACGGAAAATAAACTAAAAATATGCGATAGCCTGAAAACCGTATGCGAATATCTATTCTAGATCCAGAGATATTGGCAAATGAAAAATGGCCTTAAGAGAACATTGATGAAATTTTGGGATTAGTTATGGGTGATAATAAGGATGAAATGGACCTTGGTGAGTTGTCACAAGATAAAAGTGAACTGGATTCTGATTGGGAATATGAGGAGGAAGATATACCAGTTGATATAATTCCTGACGTACCCAAACCTAATGATTTTAATGACTAAAAACTTTCCTCAGGTACCAGATTCCCTCATAAACTATTCCACTATTACATGCTTCCAAGATTTGAAGACAATATTGTTCCTTCAGTTGAATTTGATATTGAACATAGTAATACTGAGTAAGAAACTAAAGTAAGTAACAACAGTGATGTAACTAACCATGTTATCCCGTTTGCAGGTGAGCAACCGATTAGACCCAGAGTGTGTGCAGTCATAGGAAGGCTTCTATGAATCTGTGGTGGCAGGCCTCGAAACAATGAACTGATTCAGCAAGCAGACATTTACAATGAATTTGTTACACCAGAAGTGTAGGTGTAGGAGGCTATGTAATGGAAGAAGACCATGTGATATTTATTTATATCCTATGTAAGATTTTTTCAATAAAAAATCAAAACTTAAAGCTTTTTGATATCTGCTTTAACTTGTGATATCATTTAGTATACTGTCAATCCCATATCTAATCCAAAACAAGTCCAAACCTTGCGCTTGCCTTAAGTACAGCAAATAACAAGTAATTAATGATATTTGAAAGGCATGCGTTTTGCCATTTACAGCATTATATAAAAAAAGTTTTTAGACCTCTTATACTTCTATAAAATTTGAAATCCTTTTGCAAAAAAGAACAAGTCTAGCAAGTCCAAAAGAATGTGTTTTTTTAGGCAGATTCTATTTATTAACCGTTTTGTTTCTTTAGTGCAAGACTTAAAGCGAATAATATTATGTATATAGAGCAGATCCTTTTTATCCTCAATTCTCTTCTAGTTGCTTTAAAAAGTGAGTAATATTTTAGGTTTTGACTTTGTTTTTTATACTCCTAGCACGATATGTTTGATTTTTTATGAGACATTTAAAAAATATTTCCTCAAATTTAAAATTCACAAATTTGTTCTAATTAAGGGAATTTTTTTCGCAATGCCAGGAAAGGTTCATATTATTACTAATAAAAATATAGTTTAGATATTTGGGCTTATATATAATACACAATTTTTTTGAAATTTTTCTTTATTGACCACATGCAAAATTTTAAAATTTTGCTAACACAAAAGAATTAGGTGACAATTTTTGCTATACTTGCTGGAAAAGCTGGAATTTCTGAAAATTAATATATGTTTAGAAAGAAGGCACGAAAATATAAAAGATAGTATAGCTCATACCAAAAAAAGGGTCTTTGCTTATTAATTAAATTGCATTAAACTTGCTAAAAACTTACGTAAGTTACATAATAAATTCATGCAGCTTCTATCAATACAAAACAGTTTATATTGCTTTATAATCATAACTTTGTAACTTAGGCTTGAATTTAGAATAATTTTTTTATCAATCAGATTACAGAGGCTGGAATTTTTATCAATCAAATTACAGAGGCTGGAATTTTTGTAATTCAAATTTTTGCAAGATGCATACCTTTAACAAGAATTTTTTTTGTTTGTTTGTTTTTTTTTTTGTTTGTTTGTTAGATTGACAAGAATTTTGGGTTTAGATCATTCATTTTAAATTGAATTATATTTTTAAATTAAAAACATTTTAAAATAATTTTTTTTTTTTTTTTTTTTTTATAAACTATTGAATAGATCAAAACCAAATCAAAAGTAATTTCAATATTGTCAAAAGAAAATTTAATTCTTTTTGGTTACAGCTTTATTTTATATTAATGACTGGTAACGTAAGAAAATTTGTTATTTGTTGAATTCTGTTGCAATTTTGTTCTATCATCAATTACCATATACCATTTTTAACTTTGGCTTGCCAACAAGCTTGCCATGCTTTTGCAAACCTTTTTATATTGATGCGATTCTAATCTAATCATAAATTATCTTTTAATTTTAATTATGTTCTTCCTGTACCCGGGATATTAAATATATTTTTTTCATTAAAAAGTCACGTATAAATTTAACAGTCCTTAGGACTAAGCTCAATAGAGTGGTTAGATGAGGCCAAAAACTTAATTTTCTGATTTTTATATTGAAATTAAGCTCTGGTTCTGCTAAAATATAAGGAAATTATATTTCTCATAGTCTTCTTGTTGACTGTATTAAAATATTTTTCAAGTTCAACTCACAGTTTGAAAAATTTGGAAAAAAAATTTGTCTGAAGATGTAAGCTTTTATTTTTTAGAAAATTTTCCAGGTATCCTTTACTCACTGCTTTTTTATTTGCATACTCTTTATTTTTGGCTTGTCATTCATTTTGAAAAATTTACCAGCCAAACCCAAACCTGGATGTAAAATAATCAAATATCATTTAATTCTTCTCAAAATCTCGATAAAATTTCATTTGATTTTAAAAAGACACTTTTATATGGATATTTGCTTGTTTGACTTTGTGGGATGTTAGAAAATTTATTTATTTTTAATCATCTTGCATGTCAGCTGTTTTAGAAAATTTGTCTAAGTTTTAAAATTTTGTCTTTTTAAATCTGTCTTTCATTTACTAACGATTCATACACTATCTAAAAGATATTATTTTATGTCGATTTCATAATTATAATAACAGATATATTCATGCCTAGCCCTTTAAAGTTTTTTTACTCTTTTTTGTATTTTTCACATACCGCAATCCCAAAATTACTGTGCTATTTTTTTTTTGAGTTACTTATTTATCAATTATGCTTGAGAAGATAGTGTGGACCTGTGTTACTACAGCACATGTGTTGCTTATGATCAAACATTCTATACCCCGACAATTGAGAAATGAATGCATCTTAGTAAATTTTAGTAAAACAGATACTTTAGTTATATTACTTTGATATAGTTCTAGAGCTGTTTAGAGATTACTTTTTCATTCTTGATTTTAGTATTAATTTAAATTTATAATAACAGAAATTGTTTTTTTTAGATATTCCTTCCACGGCTGCTTCTAATTCTACAGGTGAATATTTTCATTAGAAACATAAGGATTTGTTGTTAAGAAGTCTAAAAAGTTTTCTAAAAAATCAATGTTTCTTAAAAAAAAATTAACATAAAGGTGTAATCTTTTTTCAAATTTTTCATGCAGCTCTAATGAACCATATTGTGTATATCTACAAAGTTTTTGCTTGGAGCCCATAATGAAGCTAAATTTTGACCTTTTTTAGTGTCCGGCCTTAATTTCCATAGTCTTTACATTTTTATTTGTGGTAATTTATGCCATCATGTAGTTTCATGAATTGATGCAGAAGATAATCTAATTTGTCCCTAATTCTGTCTGATGGATGGTTTTGAATATATAAATGATCATTATTTAAGATATTAAGATACCTTCTTGACTTGATAAAGTATCACTTACTTAATTTTGCTTGTCATGATAAGAGATAATAAAAGGTTTATGCCAATAATTAATATTCAGTTTTAACTTAGCTACCATTTATATGACAAATCAAATTTTAAGATATCATTTCTCTTAAAAATATTTTCAATGGTGTGATAGCTATGTTTGGTATATTATTATGTTATCATAATATATCATAATATATATAATGTTTTGTAATTTTTTGTAATGTACATTTTTTTAACACTTGTGTTATCACCCCTGAGAACTGAGCGTTTTTTGAAAAAAATAAATTCAGGAATAATCTGTTTTTATGTTTTACAAAAACCATGCTGTTTGTTTTCATTTTTATTTTTAAAGTCAAATACATGCTCATTGAGTTACTATTCATTGTTTAACCACCAATAAATATATTTTAAAAGTCCATTAGTATTGCCATAAGTTACAATTCAAATGGATTTAACAGAAAGTTATCAAAGAAAAAAATTTTTTTTAGAAAAAAGATCATTTGTCTTTTTCTCACTTTTTGTAGTTCCTATCAGCTTCACTTCAGTTGTATACATATTTAACCTTTCAGTATATAAGGTTCCTTCAACAATGATTAGTTTGATTCAAAAAGTATTTTTTCTTTCTTTCTTTGATACCTTTGTTACCATCTTTCATTTCAATTGTTTTGATTGAATCTTTCCCTCACTTCCATGTGATGAAAATCACAAATCGATTGATTATTGCAGGCAAGCATGGAAAACCTATTTCAACATCCTAATCCAATATTTTATAAAATCTATCTTAATGCCTTTATTTTGATTACTCAGAAAAAACCTTACAAGGAACTTTGAAATATCAAACTATGTTATTCAAACTGATTGTCTCATATAAAATTTTTAAGAGATTATGGCTTTATCGTTTTCCTACAAAAAAAAAAATTGGTTTAAGTTTGATAGGAAGTTCTTCAACCAAACCGAAGGTGCTCCTATGGGTGGTTCTACTTCTTATTTCATTGCAAAAATCTATATGAAATCCCACGAATAACTCTTCTTGCTAATTCACACCCGCCTAAAGTTTGGAAACGCTTTGATGAAGTATTTGCCGTTATAAACAAAATTTACTATTGAAAATGAATCTAATAAGCCAATCACCATCATTAAAACTTTTAATTCACCACGATAACCTGTCTCTTTCTGTCAAAGTCTATCATAAGCTAAAAGGTCTAATTGCAAGAAGTATTTTCAATTTCTATGAAGTTAATTACTGTCCATTATATTTCACAATAAATAATAATTACTAATCCCTAAGGAAGTATTTTCAATCCTACTGAAAAGCTATATAAACTCTTGAAATCTATTTTTAGTTTACCTCAACAAGATGGGAGCAGGTTTTCTCCAGAACATAGCTAGAATAAATATTCTACTCATAAAGTGTTTTTAGATTATTATTTTCCTGACTTGACAAATAAAATATATATATTTCAAGATAACTAAAAAGCTGAATTCAAAAATTTTTATCTAAAAAAAAAACCTGGACTAATAAATATGACCAATTTTAAGACTCCATTATCTACATATGTTTATATTTCTCAAAAAGGAACAGAAAGTTTTCATGGTATTGTAGATATTGTCACATACATCTTCATCTATATATTTAGTAGGTATGCACACCTGCATGGATTAGAGTTTTGAATCCACTTTTTTTTTTTACTATGCACAAACAAACAAATTAGAATTGAATTTTTCATATTTCAATCAAATTTTTATATTTTAATTTAGAGCAATCTCTTTGAAATAGTATTATAGTATTATACATTTTTTTTTATAGTAGTTTAATTATAGTATTTTCTTTTTTTTTTTTTTTTTCGTGATTGAGCATCTTTATTTCAGAGTTTTAAAATTATGGATAACCCTTCCATGCATTACTTTTTAATCATCATAGGTTTAAGGTAGACTAAGTGCCTTTAATGCAAATACATACAGTGTGCTCTAAAATCATCTGATTTTGGAATGCATGCTTTGTATGGTATTTTCCAGGTTCTTTGATTTTTTTTTGAGAATCATCCTTTATATATAGCAAAAAGCTTTCCATTAATTTTTTAGAGAAATACTATTTTAGTATGTGTGTACATACAGCAACCACACAAGCATACGCAAAATACATAATTGCTTGCTTGCTTGCTTGCTTGACTTGCTTGCTTGCTTGCTTGCTTGCTTGCTTGCTTGCTTGCTTGCTTGCTTGC
>JAUZNK010019070.1:0-21288 GCA_035046665.1 Euphysa ruthae
ATTACTTAACATATTAATTACATCCTCATTTTCTTGCTGTGCAGTTTAATCACCTCTCATTATGATATCTCATGCAAAATCTGCTAGATCACCATACAGTTCAATGATGTTTATTAGCATCAATTCCCTCAATAATAATTATAACATAATTTACGTACTTCTCTGCCTGAATCACTAAATTTTAGTTCATTTTCTTTGCGAAAAGGATAATACATAAAAAGTAAATAACGGGCATACTTTTCAGGATTTTTATGACGATTTTGTTCATGAAACAGCAAAACTCCTTTTACTTTTTGACAATTAAGCTTTTTGTTTGAGTTCATATATATATAATTTATATAGTATTTGGGTAGTATACTATTTGGTTAGTTAATAAGGTTATAGTTATTTTAAAAAAGCTCCTTAATTAAAACTGTGTTTGACAGCTTTCAGGTTCTTCTGTATTAGTTGATTGTAAAAGATAGTAATGTAATAAGATAAAAACATTGCATAGCAAAAAATATTTAGGACATGATATCTCGCATCTTTGAAAGTGGCATCAGATCTATTGACATATCGATCCACCATGTTTCTTTTAAAAACATTAACACTATCCACTGGCATATTTAGAACTTCCTCTTTGCTCCTACAACTCTATCTGGTAAATTGCAATTCATAAAAATAACTGCAGGAAATGTTTTTTTAACCGCAATTCAGGCATGATAATGTAAACAGCTTCTTGAACTGAACACTCTCTTTTGCAAAAAGCTTTGGCTATTGATTTCATTTTCTGAAATGTGTTAGGTTTGTTTATTTTTGCTTCTCTCGCAGCTTGTTTCATTGCCTCAGATGTTTCGTCCTCAGACTTTGAGAAATATACACACATACATGTTACTTTATACTGATTGAAAACTGGCTGTATATCAATGCTAGCCTGTCAAACCATTTAACCTTCTTCAAAGTAGTTATTGGCAAAACATAAGCTAGGAGAATGTTTGATATGATTAGATATGCATCATTAGATATTGACAGTGCATTGTAATATTCATTCTCCGGAACATTTAATTTAGCTAGTATAGTTTTAATACGTTTTACTTATTCAAAATTCTTCTTAGTTGGATCAAGAATGGAGTCTTGTTTTAATAAAATTTCAGATCGTTGATCATCAGATATATTATTAGTTTTAGGTATTGTAACTATTGTATGGGTAGTAAAAAAACGACCAAAATTGTATCAATATATTTTTATATTTCTGGAATGATTTTGAATGTGAATGAACAAACAAACTTAAAAAGATCAGGACAGGTATTGCAATCCCATGCTTGTACTTCTATAATTAAATCATCAAATACGGTATATTCAGTTATGGTAGTTTCTGTTTATAATGGTGTGTTTAGGACACATGAGATAGAATGGGCCTAAAATTCAACTTTAATTGCATGATAAATTACCTTACCAAGCTGACCTTTGACTACTATTTCCTAAAAAAAAATATTTACTCAATATTGAAAGTGTCTAGCTTAAAACACAGGCATTTTTTTAAATACAATTATTTTAAAAAATTTCTGTGTTTTAAGCATACAAAATAAGTCATAATTTTGAATTAATCGATATAAACTCATTCCATCGCAAATTTGCACAACTTTAGGCCAAAAAAAGGTAAGATACTTCAAATAAAAACCTTTTCCAATAGGCTGATGTGCCTTTTATTAGATTCATAAAAGAGTATCCTACAACTTTCCTCATCGTTCTTCATCTTTAACAATAATTGTGTCTATAGTTTCCTTACAAATATTTGAAAGAATGCATGCAGTTGTTAATTGAGTCAAAGAAACTTTTTTCATAGCTATATTTATTTGACTATTGCATTGCAGAAAGAACAAAGAAAATATAATCTGCATCAGATGCAAATCTTTGAGTATAGTTGAGTAACCGTTGATTAAATACTTAAAATACTTAACTGGGCTTATATTTTCACTACAATCTGTATTGTATCCATATTTTCCAGTCGGAAGCAAACGAGGGTGTCAAAGTTCTTCACAAAATTTGTCAGTTAGAAGAGACAGAGGCTGTTTACATTCACCAAGAGAAATAGTTATTTTTCTAAATCTGGTATATTAGAACTAAAAATACTCTCATTTGCATGAAGTCAATGGGCTTTTAAAGGGTTTTGAACTATCTCAAGTGAGAAAGTTTGAACTTGTTCATTAGTAAAGTCAACTGTAGTAATATTTTCTAAAATTGTTGATATTCTAGAGGACAATACTTTAAAAAACTTTCTTTCCAAATTTTTTTTTTTATTTTGTGATGTTGAGGCGTGTTTAATAAAATACTGTACTCTCATATCTACACTTTTTATTTCCATTTTTCGGACAAGTCAGACCTTCCAGCTTGTTTTTGTGAGACTGCTTGACTAAATTTAAAATATTAGTTGCTATATCACATTCAAAATCAACTTTTAAATAGCTATGTTCAAATTGTGACTGGCTGATATCAGTTATATGTTAAGAATACTCTACTTTGATATAGTTATATACTTTGTTTAGAGAATGAAATTGAAGGAGAACTGAAAAACCATCAGGAATAAAGTATCCAGTAGCATCTCTACTGCGTGAGTTAAACAAAATATACATTTTTAGGTCGCTATGGTTATTGCAGTAGTATAACCTTCAGTGGTAAAAATGATCCCATTTGCTATCACATTTTCTAAGATATTATTGTGCGTTAAAATATATATTTTGATCTCTAAGCAAACCAATAGCAAATAGCAAACCACATTTTTTTGTATTTTTATATTATAATCAAATATTGTGATATCATTGGGTAATTCGTCACTTGATAGAGAATGTATTTTATTAGTTTTTTAAAAACCATTGTCACCGTTGTAAAAGTATAAAATCGAGATCAAAGACTTAAAGAGAGAAACCCATTTAATAGCTGAAATACCTACTGTAAATAATGATTTACAGGAGCATTGTAGACCTGCGGATCGGCCATACTTTAAGTTTTCTTGATGGAATCCACCGTTTACAGATTTGATGATACGTGTTATATTCATATATTAATGAGTTTATAAACTATTTTAAAATTGTTGTGGGGTGTTTTAAGCAACAGCGATGAGGCTATGATACATGTATAAATACTAGGACTAACATAAAAAGAAAGGCAAAGTAAAAAAAAATTACATTACTTTTTTATTATTTTTTTTTATATGTATAATAGGACCAACAAGGACTGTTGTTGCTCAACATTTAAGCGAGTTAAGTTACATAAATATATCTAAACTCAGAGAGTTTTAAAATAGCCCGTTATCTACTATATTATTAGTATAGTATATAACTGTCATTTAGATGAACCTTATTTTAGCAAAAAAATAAATTATTCAATAACATTTGTAATTAACAAGCGTAAAAAATCAAGTCAATTGACTTTACAAGAATAAACAAACCTGAACTTAAGAAACGCGCAAAAAGGTTTGGTAATATATATCTAAATTGAGAGTTTTAAAATTGTTTTTTAGCCTGCTATACTACACTACACTAGGTTATTCAGATGAACTTTTTTTAGCAACCTATATAAAATATTCAAAAACATTTGTAATTAACAAGAGGAAAAAACCAAAACAATTGACTTTTCAAGAACAAACCTTAAGAAGTAAGCAAAAGAACATCCAGCGTGGCTCAGAATATTGTTACATTGGTGGTTAAACAGGAATTAACAAATGTGGAGTTTCTTTGTATGATTTGTTTTTTAGTTGGTTAAAAAAACTATTGGTTTGACACAATTAACCTCAAAAGAACCCCTTTTTTTGTTAATTGTAAACTTAATGATTTTAGCAGTTTTTTAATTGCAACACAGTTGCATTTTAAAGCACTAGACTACGTTTGTGCGCAAAAACAAAACACTTGTTTTTATATAATTTTACAGTCCAGTAAGAGATCAACTAAAGGATAAAATTTTAAAAATACATAAAGGCCTTATGAATAAAAAGAAAAAAAAATGTGTGGTGTGGAAGTTTAAGTTGATTTAACAAACATATCTTTCTATATAAAAATAAGATAACGATAAAGATAAGATTTTTTTTTCGCTTTTATTATTAACAATGCCACGGTTGCTAACGTTTTAAATATTACAGTTAAAGAGACATGCTTGTAAATTATGCATCAAAAGGACAGTAAATATTGCAAGTTTTGAAGTTTTGACAGGACTGGCAGTTCATGAATAATTAATGATTAGGTTAAATTGAAGTAAACTTAGTAGTTGCTAAGAAACAACGTAAATTGTAGACAAAATAAATTATTTATTTTGTGGCAACGTCTATTTTTAAAAATGCAAGTATTGTTTTTGCAAGGTTATTATTTTTTCATCTTAGTTTTTTCGTTTTTTTCTTTTCTCGGGCACTATGTCCAAGCGAAAACGATTTGAAACGGACAAACTACTATTTCTATCGGACATTGACTTATTTGCAGCCCTGTAGGGAGAAATAAATTGTAGGTGATATAGTTGTTGAATATAAGTATTTACAATTAAGATCATTTACTGGCTATGAGTAGGAGTTGTGAATCGAAGCAATTCAGCATAAAGCAGTTCTGGATAACAAAGTAAATTTAAAAAAGTAGCATTTTAGTGTTTTGAAAGCTAATATTTATTTTTCTCAGGTGTAGTAAAGGCATTTACAGATGCTGGAAATAGCTGTGAGAGCCATTCTAAAAGTATGAGATTTTCAAATTTTCTCTATACAACCCAACCATTGTGGGCTGCACTGGAGATGAGGGGTGGCAAGGGGAGAAGGGAGGAAGGGGAAAAGGGACAAGGGTTGGAGAATTTTTACAGATTGAGGAAGAGTGCTTGTATATTGCTAAATGCAATATCGTACAATGTGCAGATGACGCTGTGATTTTATTCGTATCCGACAAAGACATCAGAATAATTTCAATTGCTTGTGTAAGTGGTTAGACGACAACAAACTTTTCATAAACTTAAAAAAAGGCAAAATGGAGCACATGGTTTTCTGTACACAAATATGACTTTACAAACTGTCTTCACCACCCATGGGCATAGTATACCATTTCACTACAGTTGCATACACCACTTTGTACAAATATCTTGGCTTACACTTAAACAGCACACTTAGCACGACTGAAAACTTCTCAAAAAATCTAAAGATTGCCTTTACATGATTAAACTTTGTGCAGAGAATCCATTATAAAAATTCGGAAGCAGCTGTAACGGTTTACAATGCAATGATACTACCTTCCCTGACATACTATCCAAGAGTAGTTTCATTTTCTCAACGGTTTACAATGCAATGATACTACCTACCCTGACGTACTATCCGTGAGTAGTTTCATTTTCTCAACGGTTTGCAATGCAAAGATACTACCTACCCTGACATACTGTCCATTAGCAGTAGTGTTTGCACAGACAAGTGTGGGAGAACTTTAAAAACTACTTTGAAGTGTGCTCATCTACCTTGAACACAAGAAACAGAGGAATATTTGTTCGTCATCTTTATGTAAAACTTGAAGCAAGGAGAAAAGGTTTCTTTTTCCAAGGAGGGATATGTTTTAATGACTTGTCATGAGAAATTCGCTGTGCTGATAGACTTAGTATTTTTTTAAATCTCCTAAAATCAATTCAGTATATTTTAATGTTTGTTAGCTTATTTTAAGCATTTCTAATTTATTTATTTTATTGTCTACAGGACTCCTTTGATAACAATAAATGCATGTACGTATGTATGTGTGTGTGCGTGCGTGAGTGTGTGTTTTTGTAGATAACTTGTGCTTGAAAGATTGCAAAAATTTTTATAGTATTTGCATAAATAACAAATATATATATATATATATATATATATATATATATATAAATAACAATACATGTAAATAACAATGCATGTAAATAACAATACATATAAATAACAATATATTTGCCTGAATTACAATATGTCTGGATAAATTACAATACTTTTCCACATACATAAATATGTTTGCCTTTACTTTAATAAATTTTTAAGTCAGATCTTTAAGTCTTAAATTAACGTTAAAATAGGAGTGGTCCGTTAAATTAGGACTCACCAAGAATAAGGTTTCTTCAAGAAAGGAGGGGTTGTATCAAGCAAAAGCAGACAATAAAAAATCCCATGCGTATGCCGGTCTTGCTGTCTCTGAACTGGAAGATATGTCAAATCAAGTTTTCCATGTTTATCTGTGCAGATTTTATAAAAAGCACTAACAAATTTCTGTGTTGTATGATTCAGTGTGCCCCCCTATGCTATTGCAAATAAATCTTTTGTTATCTGCACAATAGGTCATCAACCAATGACACTTTCCATCAAGTATTAATTTAATCAAACTTAATAACTTAACTTATAATCACAATTTAATCAACTGGTTGATATTTTGCAGCACATCGCTTCTGGGTGTTCAGGACGAGCTGATAAAATTCTTGATTTCCTAGAGCCTTAGAAATTAAGCTTTTTGCAGCATCCATGACGTTATCATTTAGCAAAGCTTTATCACCCATGAGACCTTTCAGACAGTGCTTTTGCAGCAAATGGAGTTATTCATTTAAAGGTAAATTTTCCTCATTTTCTATCATCGCATTTGTTGTTTTCCAGCAGTACTTTAAAATTATATTTGAAGATTAGTGGCGACGGTCATAGTCTTGCTTTTGCTGAGTCTGATATTTTGCTCCCCTTTTGTGAAAATCTTCTTATGGCTGATGCATCCATATCCATATCAAAGGGTTCATTGGGATCTTTTTTGGGATGTTTTCTTTCCTTCTTAACCTCTCAACAATTAAATTGAATTTTGAATTGAATTTGGATTCACATTTGAAATTACATTCGAATTTGCAACTGCATAATAGTGGCATCCTCAAAAATCTAAATTAAGTTAAATTAAGATTGTTACTAGTTTTTACAAGAGCTTATTTTAATTTCAAATTAGGATCCATAGAGTCCTATTCCATCTCATAGACCTAGTTTATCGCTACACTGGTCACTAAAAAATACTTTTGAATTGTAACAAAAAAGAATCTGGTACACTACCCCGATGGACAATTCCCCGACAGACAGTTCCCCGACAGACAATAATCCAATGGAAATTTCCCTAAATGGACATTTTCCTGACTGGTAATTTTCCTGACTGAACATTGCGTCGACCAAATGATTTCCTGACTGGACTTTTCTTTTTTGACCCTGACCGAAAATTCTCCAAATCAGACACTGTTGTTTCCTTAAACTGTTGTTTCCAACAGTGATAAATACAAAACCTATTAAAAAAAACAAAAATTAATCACTGGCCCGGTAAACAAGGCGCGACGGTAAAAAAAGGAAAATCTGGCGGCTGGATTTTATTGATAACTGTTCAATCATTTTTTTTTTTGTAATGATTGTTTAAGCTTTTGCATCAATATTTCAATAATTAAAAGAATTTTAGTTTTTTTAAACCAAGATATCATTTTTTTGGTCAATTAGCAATACATAATTCTTTAAAAAAAAATGTGCACCATCTCCTTTGACACAGTTTTATACTGTTTCAAATATGTGCCGCTTGACCTATTAAATTTCTCCAACAGATGAATAATGAAGCGTTCTCCTTCGTTAAAGCAGAAAAATGCTAAAGATACCCTGACAAGCCATGTCATACTCTCAATAAATACATCTTTGCGGTAACGCTTCCAAATAAATTGATTCAAGGACTCGTTTGGATTCTGCATCTTATTATGGAGAAGGTTTCCAGAAGGCTGCCGGAGCCTAACAGTGGCACGAGTAAATCATAAATAGCTGCTGGTATCATCATATTTTCTATGTAAAATGATTTTCTAGTTAATTTGTCAGTCTGGTACCTACTACAGGAATCCTTCGTACACAGGAAAGTTTCATTGTTTCATTTCACTTTTTGACATATTGCCATGCCATAACAATCTCGATTCCATTGACCATGCATTTATTTAAAATGTTTTTTCCTTTTTTTTATAAATGTTTCATGATCATTTTGAGTCGGTTTTTTTGGTGATGAAAAAAATGCGTTTTACCATTGACAAATTGGACTATCACACATAATATTTAATTCTTGACAAAGTCCCAACTTAGTCGAGCAACACCCTAATGACACACCTTCCACACACGGGTGGTAAGGACAGTTTAAATACTTATTTCTTCTTCTGAAAGCAAGGAAAAGTTCATAAAAAACCTCAACAATATTGTAATAGTTTTCCTTTTCATTAAGTTTTTTTGCTTTCAAATTTTTCAGTGTTTCAACATCATTTGGTGCAGCAGAAGAAATTTTAGTGTATCTATTTCCTTTGAATCTTTTTCTTTTGTCTGATTACACTCTGCTACAAGTGTTTTTTCTCTTTGATCCATACATTTTATTGCAGTTTTTAAAAAGACCATAAAAGGAACAAAAAAAAGACTAAAACATCTATAAATCTCAAGTCATAAAAATAGTTAAAATTTTTCAATGTGTTGTTTTTGATCTCATTGTTTAAAACATAAGTCATTGCTTCGAATGACATATATTAACAAAAGTTTTATATGGCAGCAATCTTTATTCCCGTATTTACATTCTGGCCACAAACCAGGGTATTTACATTCTGGCCACAAACCAGGGTCTTTACATTCTGGCCACAAACCAGGGTGTTTACGTTCTGGCCACAAACCAGGGTATTTACATTCTGGCCACAAACCAGGGTGTTTACGTTCTGGCGACAAACCAGGGTATTTAGGGTAATATTTTTTGCAAAAACATCTTAACAACAATATAAATAATCCGCTGCTAGGGAATAATTTTGAGACACTTAAGTTTTTAACCTCAGAATCGGATTTTACGATAGTTAAATAGGCAGAAATAATAGTGTTTGGATAAAAAATTTTCTAAAATTTTATTACTTTACTCTACCGTAATTTTACTCTAACTGTAACAATACAATAGTAAGATGATGGATGGTGGATCTATATGTAGAGGAAAAATTACAGGAGGAATGCAATTAAAAACCTTAATGATGATAGTTAATGACTACATTATAATGCTTTTGTAATGTTTCTGTATCTGTATGCGGCTCAAGATAGCTAAACAAATCAACAAAAGAATGTTCTATGAGAAAGTTTTGTTACAAAAAAAAACAGTAACAAAGTGGTAGGTTGTGCGCTACACCACATAAAAATCTCTTGATATTGTTTGCGTCATAGTTCCTGATTAAGGTTTGGAAATTCTCATTCACATGGTGATAAACGGATCTTTGTGGTGGAACTGGTGTGCAAATGAGGGCTTGTGTTATCTAATGTGAGTTAATGGCAGAATCTTTTTTCAAAGCGACAGTACATTTCCAAATATTTTCCTGGTGCCCATTGAAAAATCCGATGAAAGCATTGTGCCACCCTTCCAAGTTGTGGTTGATTCGTTTTCTACTCAGCTGTGCATATTCCATATGGCATGAGCAAACATTGGTACCAATCTTCTTCCATATCTAAACTCACCAATGTCATTGATTTCGAAGTAATCTATTATTTGAGCTTCTTCTCTTTTTCTCTGGAAAGGTTTCTTTCAAAACAGACATAGCAGTTTCAAAGTCATCCAACACACTTTCTAAACATTTGGGTGTATGTTTTATTGGGTAGTAGACAGTATGAACACACTATATTTTTACCTATATTGAAACCATGTATAAAGCAGTATATAATTGCAAACTGAGGGGGGTCATAACAAACCAATATATACCACAAGCTAGGTAGTTCAAGTTGCCAGGAGTTTTAAATATAAAGATTTTCTGGTCAGGGCAATTTCCAGTCGGGGAGATGTCCAGTCCGGGAAATGACCAATTGGAGAAATGTCCGTTGGGGAACTTTTCATCGGAGTAGTGTTCGGCCACCAATAAAAAATGGGGCAAAGAATAAAACAAATATTTAAAGCTGTTTTATATTTTATTTCATTATTATGATGATGACTATATGTTTTAACAGTATCAAGAAACAGCCTCACCCAATTTAAATACAGATTTAGCGTTAAATTTTATAGAGATGCAGTACTATTTCGTTTGTCGTCATGGGCAGCCCCTATTGGATGGCACCTGAAGTTGTAAAGGCGACACCATCAGGGGTTGGATATGGGAGAAAAGCAGATATATGGTAAGAAATTTTGAAACTTCGTTTATACTTGATTTGATACAAAATTTTTTTTTAATCAATGAGAAATCCTGATAAAATTTTCTAAAACCCGCAAATCTTATCTGGTTTTATATACCAAAATTTTCTGATTTCATGTCAAAATTTTTATTTGTGCGTTCTGTAAACTTTCCATTTTTTTAATCGATATCACTCTAACATATACATCGCCCAACCTATGAAAATCAAATGCAAACAAGGTTTGCTTTATAGAAAATCTGTGAAAGCTTATTTAATAAAAGACGGCACTTAGGAAGCTTTGCCTTTTTCCTAAAACTTTTAATTGTTTCTCTCCACCATATCTCATAAAAATACTCCCTCCAGTAAGATATTTTTGGAGCCTATGAAAATTATTTTTCATTGAAAACAACAAAAAACCAGACCTCAACAGTTCTAGGTTTAGATTTACAGTAAAAGTTTTATAAGCTGACCTAAAAGTTACATTTAACTTTTGCGCAAAAATTTGCGCAGATTATGTTTTCGTCCACTTGATACTGAGAGAAGGATTTTTTAAGATGGAAGGATTATCTATCTTGACTACATGCCATAATATAATTTGTATAATCTATAACAATATATTCTGATTTTATGCTAGGAAATAATGTAGATTATGTTATTAGTTTTTTGCACAGGGTGTAAATATCGAAATTTTACTATCTTGCAGTTTTGTATTTTGTCAAACTTTATATTAATTTCCTAATTTTTGTAAAATGATTTCGACTTTTATATACGAGACAATATTTAGAAACATTAGTACAGGGAGAATGGAACCGGTATTGTCCAAATTTATGACCAAATATTTTATTAAAAATATTTTCTATTAATATTTTAATAGAAGGAGAAACTTTATGTTCTAAAGTATTCATTATTATACAGGAGTATTGGGTGTACGGTAATTGAAATGTATAAAACCGAACCCCCATTTAGTGAAATGGAACCAATGTCTGCTCTGTATAACATTGGTGCAGGGAAAATTGAACCGAAAATGCCTCATGAAATGACAAACCCATTGAAAGATTTCGTCATGCAATGTTTAAAAAGGTAAATTTTACACTCATAATTTTTGTTTCCTTTTTATTTCATATGCTTTTAATAACGTTGTTTTGTGTTATATATCAATGAGCTGGTTCTACAAAAAGTAAAATATTTCTGTTAACCGTCACCTTTCGATTTCTCTAGGTTGAGTTCGAAATATTTGCTGTAAGGTCCCATTACTAAAATCTCTGAAATTTTCTTTTTATATACAGAAAAGCTATATACTTTTTTTACTAAGCTAGCAAATAAAAATCTTATATAAAATCTCGAACTTTGAAATGAGGTTGAATAATTTGGATCAAGAGAGTGTAGTGGTATTTATGTATAATTATGTATTATATAATCATGTATAATTATGAATAGAATTTCGCTTTCTTTTTTCTTTTTTTTTTAAATCTTTTTTTTTTTTTTAAAGTATCTAGTTTATAAGATATTTGCATGAAAAATGTTTAAATCCTAAAACTATCGTCAAAAAATGTTTCAGCTTGGAATTTACTGGAATATTTAAAATCTATGTTTTTTTAAAACGCTTGTAGAATTTTTCGTTGGTTGTATAAAATGTTTTATGAGAATAGGTTTAGTCGTTTCATGCTACAGCTTATCTCCTGTCAAAAATACAACTGCGTATTGCATGGTAAAAACTTGTAATAGTTCGCTTATTTAGAGACCCCAGAAGTCGTCCATCTGCAAACGCTCTTCTCAATCATCCATTTATAAAAACATATAGAATTCACTCACATGAAAAAGCTCGTATGTCACCATTAGCTTTATTGAAAAACAACAAATTGTTTTGTTTTCTTTCCAGTCCTGCGACAGTAATAACTAGATACATGCAAGATACATTTTACAGCTTGAAAAGAGATAGCGTTTCGCTGAAAAGACAATGAAAATTATTACGAAGGAACGCGTAGGATTATTAAACCTGATTTAAGATTTAAAAGTTTTTGAAACGGATTTCACTTAAGAAATATTCACAAGAATTACGAGCTCATTCTGAGCGTAATAATATAATAGAAATTTTTAAATTAATTCGCACGAAATTTGCTCTCACCTGAGATAATGTTTTCCGAAAATAGAAGTGGAATTTATATTCAAATAACCACAAATAATTTGTCAGAGAATCACTAAGTATAATTATAATTTCTTAGCCAAAAAAACTTAATCCTGGAATATTTTGAGAAAAAGAAAAAATTTAGCTAATTAGAATTAATGAAATATCCACAATGTTCATTTTGTTACATCGGCGGGTTTGACATATTCATGAATTCGCACAATATTGATACAAAATAATAATTCTGCTATTAATTTATTTCAATATTTATATCAGTATAAACAAAATGCAGTTATTAAATTATTAACAATATATATATATATATTTACAGCAGCGACTTGAATTTAAGATTTAATAGTTTATTCATAAGTAAGTCAATGAGGTTTTCAGCAATCTCGAACTAAAGAGGAAAAGGTATCTCAAAGTACGCTTTTGAAAAACAGTTTTCTTTTTAAAATAATTGCGTTACAAAAAAAATTTTACAAAATTAGAATTCTTTTTTTGGTTACAAAAAAAAAAAAAGTTGTAACAAAGTAAGTTATGGTTTCCAAATATTTTTACAATTAGACTTATAATAACTGCCTGTGTTATGCTATGGTCATTCTAACCATAACAAAGGTCGCAATTTTGAAATTTTGAATCAATTAACAATATTTCAAAAGCTAAATCATTCAATTTGGAGGACTTCCCCGATTGAAAAATTGGGTGTCTCTCTTTATGATTCTAAAGTCACATACAGCCTTCTTTAGGAAAGGCGCATTTTTATCCATTAGTTTTATAAGTGAAAATTACAAAATATTTCTCCAAAAATATGTGAAGAAGTTCAACTCACTAACCATCAGAATTTAGCATGATCTTTTGCGCTTTGTGGTTAGCATTTTACGCAATTTTAACTATTGAGTAAATTGGAGATGGCGTTATTATTTCTTTTTTTCAAGTTCGAAGAAATCTTTTTGTGAAAATGCGTTTTAAGTCCTCATATTTTAATAAGACTATATATATATTTCAAACTGAACTCTAGGTTGTTTTGATTTATTCAAAGAGTTAGTGAGTTTATATAGAAAATATTTTTACGAATAATGTAAATTTTGTAATAACTTTCAAATAGAATAAACCATATTATAGTTTATGTTTTACCTTTTTTTTTTTTTTGTCTTTGCTAATATTTGGAAATGTTACTTTTTCGGCACTAATCTAACCACGTATTATTAAAAGTTATTTTTTGGGGTGTAAAATATTTTTAAACGGTAAAAATATAACAGTAAAATGTTCTTGTGAAAATGGTGAATTTTCATATGTCAAAATAATGATAATAATGTAAAAAATAATTTTCAAAATTATGTTCAAAATAGAAAACTCTGACAAAAACATTTTCATTGATGGAAAATAATTTTGAAGAAATCAAAATTTCTCACCTGCTTTCAAAAAATTAAATTACAAAAGAAATGACAGGCAGAATTAAAAATAAGAATACTATACGGATGGTCAAAAGTCTAAATAAATATCATAGACATACATAGTTGTCTTTATAGTAAAAAAATTGGATGAAATTCCTTGCGTTTTTTCTTTATATATTTCAAGTAAAAAACTCTTTTTTGTATAGAATTGTAAGGTTTACTTTAGTTTTTAGACTTTTTTTTGCCGGGATTTTTGCAGCAGCTACCCTGGTATCTTCAGATACGAATTATTTATGAAATTGAAATCTGACGAAGGAGTGGCTGTAAACGAACTTAATCTTTCAAAAAAACATTTTAATAAATCTCTTAACGGTGAAAATAACCATTGATTTAAGCAAATTAAAAAAAAATTTTTAAAAACATGGCTCGATATATAAAGATAATATTTTTATAATAGTCAATACAAATTTGAAAAAAAATGATGGAATTTTGATCATGATGACGTGTTTTGAACATTTGGTCAAATTCTTTTTAAAAACTAAATCTCATAACCTTGAAAAAAGAATTATCCTTCTTTCTTTTTGATTGTGAGAATTGGTTTACACTAACACTAATACAAAACTTTAATATGAGCTTATTTGCAAAATAACTCATGTTGTGTATGTGAGTGAAGATGAAGTTAATCTTTTAAGAAACAATAAAAAAAAAACTAATAACTGTGGAAATAACCGCTGATTTAAGCAAATTTCAGAAGGAATATATATTTTTTTAGACATGGGGCGATAGATATAGATAAAATATTTGTAAAAGTTTTTCAAATCGAAGGGAAAATATGCAGACACTGTTTAAAAGGCTGTTACAAACATCAGTACTATGGAGCCAATAAATTTCGAAAAGTGTTCTGGTACATCATTTAACTATTAAAATAAACACCACGTGACGCATATCATATTTAAGATGTTAAACTGGCTCACATTATTGACGTTCTGGCAAAATGCGACGATGACGAGATTGAGGATGGAGAAGTTGAATCTGAGGATGGTAGTGATGACAAGTAATTAAGTTTAAGTTTACCTATTGAACGATCTAGCTTGGACCCTTTTTTGTAGACTGAAATAATAATGATGTTGTCAGACTGCTTGGTCCTAAACCTTTTCCAGTTTTTATAGAATTAATGTATCAACTAGAATTAATCTTCAACCAGAACAGGCTATTTAAAAATGATTTGTTATCCTGGTTCGCGAGAAAATCAGTGAATCTTTGATAGCTCTTCAGCTTAATTGGCAAATAACTCGTTGAATTAGTAATTTTAGAGTTGCCGATCAACATATTTTGTTTACGTGCGGACTGCTTGGTTTAATTTATGGTTGGCTTCTATATTTATTATTTCTTTGACACCTTTCCAGATATTCTTTAAATTATTCAGGTTATCGTTAAAGAAAGAGGCATAGAGATATTTCTTAGTTTCATAAGATTTGCAACGGAATTTCTGTAGTTTTTAAATTTCAAGAAGAGTTCATTCTTCGTGATAGCATTTGTAGAATTTAGTTACTTTTTATGAAATTTATTTTTAGTACCAGCGGAGTTGGCACAGTGGTATGGCGCTTGACTCTGGAGCGAAAGGCTACGAGTTCGACTCCCACCTCAAATGGAAATTTATTTCCATGTTATCTCTGAGTTTCTGAGCAAAACTCATTGCGTAATTCAACGCTAGCTCAGATTGGTCGGGTTGTTTGGTTGAACGAATTTCATAGACGCAAATATGCGTTCTAAGTACTCCAAGACCCGCCCAACTGGCCCATCTGGAAATATTGCCTCGGCAATTTGTTGGTTCCTCACGTTAAATATAACAACTTACACTATCAGAAATAAATGTTAAAATCCGTTTTGTCATCCGCGGTTTGTCAAAAAATGTGTCTCTCAGTCAACAAATTGAAAAGTGCATTTTTATCACGAATACTTTCAAAAAGAGATAGAAAAGTCTTCATAGAATCATTCACATCAATAGTATTATTAATATGTTCCTCCTATTTAATATTTTGATATTATATAATATATTATATTAATATATTATTTTAATATTGCTAAATTCTTGTATAAATACCTTTCGTTTGAAATCTTTAAAACAACGCCTCGATACTAATTTTGTTTTGTTTTCCTTCCTTGAGTTACAAGGGAGAATAACAAATTGAGCCAAGCAGTCTAAAATATAAATGTCAGATTCCCAGAAATTATAGCGGGAATGTGAAAATTTAGTAGAATATTGTCTTTGAGTGGGAAGTAATACGAGCAGGTTGAGAAGTAAAAAAAAACAATGAATTAGAAATTACAGACTCAAGAAAATCAGAAACATCTGAAGACAAGTTGGTGTTAAAGTCTCCCATTATTAGTATGTTTATTTTTTCGAGTAGTGTTTCGAGATCATCTTTATTAAAATCTTTGGTACTCATAGTTGGATGATGATATATACAACCTATAATAAGGTTAGTTTCTGAAGGTTTGATAATTTCTACAAAGATCGATTCTAGCACTTAGGTTTATAGATATTTAGATCTGCACGTAGCTTATAATTAAGTTAGAATTGATATAAAGCATACGATAAGAAAATAACACAAAGAATTATTAACTTGGTAAGTGGTTTTTGGTAAATACTTTGAACACAATGTGTGTTCGACAATGTGTGTGCGGATTTATCCGCAGCTTTATATCTCAGTGAACAAATAATTGTAGAATAATTAAACTTTATGAAGATACGATAATTGATTTTAAAATAGAAAATAAATAAAAATAATGCAAAAACAAATTAATAAATTATTAGGAAAATGATTGATTATTGAACTAATGGAGATATAATATGATTATTTAATTATATATTATAATATCATTATAAATTTGCATAACGACAAACAATCGTAAAATAAATAGCAAATTAAATCAATCAAAATCAAGGACGTTTTACAAATTAAACCAATCAAAACTAAGGATGTTTTGCAAATTAGGAGAACATCAGCCAAAACGATTACAAGAGCAGGCTGGTTTAGTAAGACAAAACAATAATAATAAGAATATAAATAAACAACAAATAAAGTTTAGTTTATAACATCGAAAATTTATCTTATGACTTAACTTCCTGAGACTTTATCAACTTAGCTCAAGACTTTTTTAGAAGAGTTTTGAAATCATGCTTTCTATGTTAATTAGATGTATCGTTTTGTTGGAGAAGTTATTTGGCTTTCTTAGCGTTCTTGCTTAGCTGACATATTCAGCGGAATTACTTTGCTGGCTTGATCTCCGGGCTTGCTTAACCGTGAAACCGTCTAACAAGTACTTATTGTGCCAAAGTCTTATAGTAATTCTTATGTAATGTTGTTCATTAAACAGCAAAAAGATGATGCTTTTTAAATTAAAAAAAAAAATATAATAAATAAATACCTAAAAATTCATGAGAATAGTTTATTAAAGTTTTACTTTCAGCTCCATATCATATATAGTTTGGAAAGAGCCTCTATGCCTGCCTAAATAATATGCTGCCATTTTTGAAATGAGTTAATAAAGAGACATGTCTCGGCGATATTGGATTTTTTTAATTGGATTGTCTTAAATAATTTGATAAATGAAAACATAATGAATTTATATAGATTTAATTATACCACAAACTACAAATTATTCAAAAGAAACGCCCATATATACTATTATAATTGGCCTCAGTTAATTACGTATAACGATGAGGAAGATTTTAACAATTCGTCAGTATAAAAACAATCAAGTTTTTCAGTCAGTTTAATTCAAAAATCACAATGAGAGATAATTTATTAAAAAAACTATCAAACTTTTATTGCGTGCTTGTGTTATTGCAAGAAGCGCACCCATTGCTTTACGAAGGGCAACGAATAAGTTCGTTGGCAACAAAAAATGTCGGTGACAATCGTCAAAACTACGAGGAGGATGTACTGGATACGGAAAGTAATTCTGTTCAGATAAACAAAAATCATACAAGAAAGAAAAGTAAGTTTTGATTTTCATAACTCGAATAAAAAGTTCCATCTGTTTAAAAACTTTCAAGTTATTTTTAACTTCTTATCGAGATCTAGAATTTTTTTTTGGCTCAAGTTAGTTAGCAAGCGTAGTTCGAATCTATTAATGAATATTTTTTGGTGAAGACGTAAAATTTCGAGGACATAACATGATATGAAATACATGGTTTGCTATCGTTCTAATAAATCAAACATACTAATATATATAAAATAAACTGATAGATAAGAAATAGAATAGATTTCGAAATAAAATACCTATGTTTCAAATTGCATAAAAGATATAACGTCTTCTCCGAGTAATGTGATGATATTAGTGCTGCCCCCAGCTAAAACTACCACATACGTAACTATTGTACTCGTATTTCATCGATTTAACGCCTCCTTCAAATAAACGCCCTATACTCGAATAAATACCCAGGGTTTGATTCTCAATTCTCTTTATCCTTTTTGTAGCAACCGATCAAATGTACTTCATGCTCTTGTGTTTCTTCTCGAAGATTTTTTTTTGACAAAACAGCCTTTCTCTAAACTGAGGTGACCATTTTTTGCCTTTGTACACATGGTGTCCTTTCACAACACATTTGAAATAAAATCTACTTCGCACAAGAGTGAAAGAAGAAGCGAGTAAAACGCTACTTTAAAGTTAAAGGTTGTAAATTTTGCAGAGACAAGTAAATATTCTATCTGCTGCAACAAAGCTCTATGTCGATAGAAAGCGAGTTCGTGAATGGAAGGAAAACAAGGAACAGATCACTGACCGTGCAATAAGCACTAGTGGTTCGAAATTTAAAAGGTTAGGTGTTGGGCGAAAACCATTCAATATCACACTCGAGGAAAACCTACTTGAATGGAAACATGAATGTCGCGACAAAAGTTTACGTGTATCGAGAATTCTTATAATGAAAAAGGTTAAAATTATGCATGACGAAAGTTTAAGGAAACTTAGCAGTGTCAAGATTTATTTGTCGCAAGCACTGGTTATACCGTTTTATGAAAAGGTATGGGCTTTCATTACGATGACAAACTACCATTTCTCGGCGCGATCTCAAGAATCTCATCTATAAAATTATATCTTACATCACTAATATTAGGAGAATTCAAAAAAGACGACAATTTCAAATAATGAAAGAGCCGTATGTGTCCAACACCACTGTAAATGATAAAGGAGCCAAAACAATAAACCTATAATCCACAGGGCATGATAAAGTTCATGTAGCTGTTTCATTGCTGCTGCTAATGGAAATAAACTATAAACTGAAGCTAATGATTGTATTTAAGGGGACAAAATCTGATTCAGTTTTACTGAACAAGGAGTTTTCTTCCGTAAACAGCTGGATGATTGAAGATCTAACTCTGCAGTTCTTATTTTTTAGGTTCGTTTGCATTAGGAAAAATACTTTTGTTATGTAAAGCATGCGTTACGAAATTTGTTTTACTACGCACGTGTTTTTTATTTTTTTTTTTAAATGAAAAATTTTTAAAAAGGCGATGAGAAGAAGGTAGTCAGTCCTCTTGCTATTTCAAGAAGCTGGCTACGATTATACTGTTACTCTACATCCAGTGACACAGGTTTAGGGTAAGAAACGACTGACATAACCCTCATATTATAGCCTATAATATAATAAATATAATAAAAGTGAACAATATTACCTATAATAATTATAGTTACTTGCAAATTTTCCGTTAAGTGCACATTCAGTATTTAACACAAACATAGGTTGGAGTCTAGTAGTAAGCATGTTTTTCCACACAGCTTTAGCTTGTCACTATGTACAATAAAATAAGCAAACGTAAATAAGTATAATATAGTAAGTCAATCAATAATAATTTATTTTCCAAAAACAATCCTACAACAAAAAATTTTATTTATATTTTATAAAATATAACTATATATTACAAAAATTGTTTTTTGAAAAAAGATGGTTGGATTTTGGATGGAGCCACTCATACAAAAAACTGGCTAAAAGAGTGACACAATTTGATAGTTTTTGACAAAATCCTATAAAGTTCATGCAAAAAGTGTTAATAAAAATAACAAGACAAAATAAAAGGAGAAAAAGAAAATATTAGTCTGAAAAGTTAAAAACAAAGATTAAAGAGAGACTTTAATGAAAACCTTTTTGAATTTATACCACTTTAAATGGAGGGAGTATAGATTTAATTCCAATCACAGATGCATTGATAGATGATAGATTACTTGCCATACTTTTGCGTTTTATGGGATGAAACATAAATTTTCCCATTATCAAAATTTCTTGTTAAATGGTTACAATTTATTAGAGTTTAAAAAAATTCGAAGTGAAGATGGAAGATTTTTGTTGGTAGAATCAAACATAAAATGAAGATTTGCTATTTTTACTATACAGGTATATACACCACAACCCACGTAAAAGTACATGTGTGATATTTTTAGGGGTATTGATTATTTGGTTATTTTTGTTATGCTTTTTAGTTTTTTGGCCCAAAGCTGGTTCTTCCTGGGCCATCTTTTAATTAAAGTTTCATGGTTAATTTTTTACATGCCATTGAAGTTGACTGATTTTTTTTATGCACCCCAAAACCCACAATCACTATTTTTGTTGTAAAATTTCACCTGTTGATGCTCAAAATTTGTTGTTTTGCATGAGTTAGTTTTATTAATTTGTCATACATTTGAGTATATATTTGCAGACTTAGTCTAACCTGGAAACCCCCAAAATACTACAAAACCCAAATTATGCACACCCCAAAACCCACCATTCTTTTACTGATATTTTATGAAATCTTTGAAAAATATCCTTAAAACAAGTAATTTACAGTGTTTCTAAATGTTTTTTCCAACTACTTAATGATATGAATGGCTGGTAGCATTTTGTGTCACTTGGATTACTTATGGATTACTTTCCATTTTCATCTTGACTTTTTTTTTCATTACAGTTAGAATGAAACCAAAATTTTTAATGCGTATTCAGCAGCGATGATCTACAAGATCGAATCCATCAACTAAAGGTGATGCAATAGTTAGTGGCTAGAAATCTGACAATTGCAAAAGCAGAGCAATTAAAAGCAGCTGTGAAATGATGTGTAGAGAATGGTAAATTGAGATGTGCTTCTCTTTTAAAACAGGACAATTTCCGCTCATAACAGATCATGAGACCATCAATAAGTGACTTAATGGCCAAGTTATCACTGGAGAAGATAAGGAATCACAAGTGCAATTGTTTCTCCTGTAGCCCCGAAAAAATATCAACACCTGAAAATTGAGTCTCTAAACATCAAACGTTTTTCACTGCAGCACATGAGTTTATTGAATATTTGGAGCAGAAAGAAATGCAGCCTCTAGTTGTGTTATTGTCCGATGGGCATAACTAACCTATAATGTTTTGGCATTCCTATCATCCAAGCAAATTCAGCTATTTGTTACACCTCCAGACACCACAGGTGTGACACAACTGTTGGATGAGCTGAATAAAAATATCCATCAAAAACATGAGAAATGAGAAAAACCTCGATATGAAAAGGGGAAAGCCTCAATGTTCACAGACTCTAATGTGTAAATGGCAACAGAATTTTTTTGATTGAACTGACAATAATTTGATAGACTGGATGATCTTAGTATAGGCTATATATATTTTAAATTATAAT
>JAUZNK010019081.1:3968-21287 GCA_035046665.1 Euphysa ruthae
GACTTATAGTTGGTTTTACACATAACAATAAGACTTATAGTTGGTTTACACATAACAATAAGACTTATAGTTGGTTTTACACATAACAAGACTTATAGTTGGTTTACCCATAACAATAAGACTTATAGTTGGTTTTACACATAACAATAAGACTTATAGTTGGTTTACACATAACAATAAGACTTATAGTTGGTTTACACATAACAATAAGACTTATAGCTGGTTTTACACATAACAATAAGACTTATAATTGGTTTTAGATATCATGCCATAAAATGTGCATTTCAGCAATGCTTGATCACTTAAGCTTTATCAATTTAATATTTGTTTTGTTTTAACATTAACTAAACTTACTAGATAAGCAATGATGGTGGTTCTCCAGGGTAAACAAGGAATTCTTGGTCGTAAATACTTTTACGAGTACCTTTCTTCAACACTAAACGCATTACATATTTTGCTTGTTGAATTAGTGCTGTGAATATCTGTAATCAAAAAAATCAAAAAATCTTAGTCTTAAAACAAGTCCTCTTTTGAGAACCTCAAAAGAAATATTTTCATGATTGTGCTATTGACCATTTATGTTGCAACTGAAAGTCTCTAAGGTTTACTAAACCAAGAAAACACCAGATTATGCAGTATATCCCTAAATAAATATAATTCTCATGGCCATTTAGATAATTGGATTGTTGTTGTCACTCATCAGGTTTGATAAAATTTATAAATTCAAATAATATAATGCATTTATTATTAATTTAATATAGAAATATTAACATTACCTACATAAAATATCAATGCTTTTTTTTTCACTGAAACCATATTTCATTTTATGTACCAAAATAATACAAAAATAAACAACATATACCTAATAACCAATAAACCCTATCTTCAAACACATGTTTTAACTATACACTGGTCTATTACATGCTTCTCTCAAATCTTCCCTCCCACTTACGATCACTCTTAAAGACCTGAAGTTTTCACTCATTGAATTGTCACTCTGTAAATTCTGGTGTCCCTCAAGGTTCTGTTCTGGGACCTATTCTTTTTATAATGTTCATTAATCATTTATCTGATAATATTCTTTGTAAGCTTGCCATATATGCGGATGATACTACTTTGTACTCATCCTCAGGTAAGATAAACAATGCCTTTGAAATGACAGCTGATTTGGAAAATGACCTTCACACTGTTGTTGTATGGGGTGAAAAACGATTGGTGTCATTTTGTTTCAAAAACACAGCTTCTTTCCATAATCTGCTTTAGTTTACCTTACCTTCTATCTGTGCTGATGAATGGTAGTGAGCTTACTGAATCTTTTCAGAATCAATTGTTAGGTCTAACGTTCTCAAATTAGTTTCCTTGGAATTCTTGAATCCATTGCAAAATGTGCTGCCATGAAGTTTGGATATTTATTCCACCTGAGAGTATACGTAATATCTATAATTCTACCATGTATTGAATATTGCTGACATCTTTGGGCTGAAGCCTCTGCTACATGTCTACAGCTTCTTGACCGAATTCAGAAACTTATACTTAACCTTGCTAGTCCTGATCTTGGTTCGAATTTTCAAAAATTAACACCTTGACTTCACACTTTTTCAAGGACCACGAGGTTTTCATCTCTGACTATCCTTTAACGGTACAGATCCCTAAATTTCACAAAAACTTTATTCATCAAGTTTCTTCCAACACACTTCTCGCTTGTGGAACTCTCTGCCTCCTGATAGCTTTTCTGTAGATTATGATCTCATTATGAAGTATAATGTCAACCAATATCTTTCTCAGTCTGTATGAGACCTGCTTTATCTTTACCTCTTGTTTTATCCTTCTGCCTAGTAGTGGCTTTTAACCATGCAGAAAGTGACTGATTTAAAAAATTTTTTTTTGAAAAATTACTTAGAGATCAGAGAAATCATTAAAAATCATAAAAATGTAAGTATCGTTTCTTCCCACATTGTTCATTGGTCCTTCAGAATACCAATAACACTATTATTGGACATCGTTTTAATATGAAAATAATGAAGCCTATTAAATAGGTTCCATTATTTTAATATTAAAATGGAATAACACTTAGCTCTAGAAAGTCATACTTTTATATTTTATATCATTTGCATCAATCTTATTTGTATTTTCTGATATTTATTATTTTCTGATATATATTCGTATGTTTCCATTTCTTATTTATTTCATAATTTCTTTCACTTGCTTAGACAAATTCCCACAGTGACGCAGTTACATGACTACCAAAAGAAGAAATCTCTTCGAAAATTTAAAATTTAATCCAATTAATTTCAAAGCTATTTAAATAAAAGTCAAGACCCTGACGAAAATTTGTTTGAAAATTCTTATCTTATAAAATAAAAATTTTAACTGAAAAAATTACATTCAAAGATCCAAGATATACTTAACGTTTTTAAAAGTTTAATTAAACATAAATTATTAGAACATGGAAATGAACTTTTTATTAACAGATTAAAGCAATGGTCTAACGCTTATTCCAATAACGTAGCTATTCACCCTCAAAAAGACCCGGACCAGATAAAACTCTTTGATGTTATTTAAACTGTGTTTGCAAAAGTATTTTATATTAATGTTTGTTATAGTATTGTAACTTTACCACTTTTACGGTTGTTATGTGGTTGAATAAATCAAATCAAAATTACATGAATAAATACATGAATTCTTATCAGGGCATATTAGACAAATTTTTCATAGCTATCAGCTGATTACAGAATAAAATTAAATGAAAAAGTATTACAGATATTTTGCTTCCATCCTCATTTAACGTTTTGAATCCTCCATAATGACTTGTCAAAAGAAATCTACCATTGAAAAAGCATCCTGCACTATCATTTACTGGGGATTGAATCTCAAAGTCTTTTTCAAATACTTCCTCAATTCTACGGCAATACCAAGTGTATGTCATTTTTTCGTTTGGATCAACAAGCAATTCATCAGGGTCATTAGAATAGCTTGCATCAAATGGCACATTTATCTCAAACCCAGTGGCTCTTCGAATACCACCTAAAATTTAATAATCTAAGGAAATTGTTAGGCTAAATTTACTCAACCAAAACTTCCAAAAAATACTTTTAAAAAGATAGCTAAATGCAAACAAAAAATCTTATGCAAGCAATTCATTGTTTTAGCTTCTCCCTGCTTTGATCTCTTGCAGTTTTGCTTTACTAACAAATTCTGGCAATTAATTTTTAAAAATTTTTTATATTAGTTTTTTTAAAAAATTGATTAGTGAGCTTCCTTTGTAAAACTTAGTTTTGACTTTTGATAAGATTTAGAGGAAAATAAATAATGTTGAAAATCGAAAACAACTCCAAAAAATATTCTGATTGAAACATTTTAACTTCTATCAAGTATGAATTATGTTATGGGCTTTTCTTTATTTTTCACTATGTTTTTCACATACTTGGAACAGCCAGTAATAAAAAAACAAACAAAAAAAAAATATTTTTGAAATGAAAAATTAAAAAACAAAATATTGCTCTGATTTTGTTTGTTTAATTTTACTCATTGTTTCTGAAACAAGTTTTGAAATCAAATAACAAAAAAAAATAAATAATAAATCCCAGCCATCCAATATCTAAAAATCATGAGCTATGTGAATAAAAAGAAAAAAAAATCTGCTTAAAAAAATAAGAATTTCATTTATAAATTATTACATAGATAAAAACATAATTTGAAAACTAACCTTCAATCTGAGCATTTAGCTTGGATGGTTTAATATTGAAATAAACACTGTCTTTATTCCAAATATAACTCAAATCCTCTTTTCCCAAACTCTCATATTCAACCACAAGGTCAACTCGTTTTATGCCATAGGGCAGGTTATTCCCTGGAATTTCAAAGATAGTTGGATCGTATCCACCTGGAACACGACGAAATGGCATTTTATCAGTTTGGGATACATCAAAAAGAGTCTCATTTCTATCATCATCATACACCAACCAAGAGAACGACACATTGGCAGCTGCCGTACACTTAGCAGTAACATTTGCCTGTAAAACAATCTTTGTACTACGAGTGACAATGACACTTCCTGATCGATTTAAACCTCCGTCAAGTATTTTAACTTCTGGATCAGGACATGGTCTGTAGGTAACATGTACTTGAAAATTTGCAGAATATAAACTAACTTTGTTGTAAATAAGAATGGAAACATTATGCTTACCTTTGGTACGGTAAATAAAAGCAAAATTTATTGGGGAAAGCTCACTGACGGTTTTTTGTAGATATTTGATATTTTCATGGCGAAGATCGGCTTTATTGCAGAATACAGAATTTATAACATATGTAACATTGTTCCCAAAATCAAACAAGCCACAAACATGTGAGCCAAATTTAACTGCTGTTTCATTAATAAATATAGGTTGTCCAAATTTCAAAACTGAAGTAACGTTGAAACTCACACCTCGAATACTCTCTTGCACTTCTATACTGCGTCGAACGTAAAAACGGCCAAGTACATTATCCACATAACATTCTAAATCGTAAATACCAGGCGATCTATATTTATGTTCAAAAAATTCCTGTTTAGAAGAAAAAATTTCACTGCCATCTCCAAAATCAAATTCGTAAGCATTGTCTTTATTTTGCTTTGTTACGTTAAAATACAAAACACTTTCCAAAGGAAAATATGTTTCATTGATACCATTTCTTAACTGGCCATCAGTTCTCCAAAAAGCTGATAAATGGATAGGTTGGATCTCTTGAACGTCTACCATCAAAGTAAAGTTTTCTTGGCTTACATTATTTTTTACAACACATGTTACTTCGTAAACATCTGGTAACAAGTACTTGTGCATTTTAATCCAACCATATTTTGTCAACAGATCATTTTGAATATCAGAATTGTCACCAAAAGTCCAGGTGACTGTAGAGTTTGTTGGAAAATATGCTAATGGACCAGTTAATTGGAACTTTGCTTCTCCTGGATGGAGTCTTATTGGACTATTTGACAATAATGACATAGACTCAACTGGATTTTGCACATAGATTAAATACGGGCATTTTGTATAGACAAGACCAATGGCATTCCACGAATCTACTTCAACTTTGTAAACCCCTTTAAATATAAATGTAAATATAAATGTAAATATAAATATAAATATAAATGGCTTCCATATAATATTTTCCAGGTAAATAAAATAAAAGCAAAAAAATGTTTGACAAAAATCTTACAAAAAAGTTTTAAAAAATTAAATTTTTAAATTAATTGTTTGTGAAAAAATTACATTTTAAAAGTAATATTTTAATAGTAATTATACAAATATGACAATGATTACATTTTGAAAAAATAGTTATGATGCTAAGCAGTATTTGGAAATAATACTTATAAATATATAATATATATAAAATATATATATAAATATATGAATCAAAATTGTCTTAAAAATTCAAATAATGCTGATTTAGTCAATTTTTAATAAAGATAGAAGTAATCAATACTTTTTGGAAAAAAGAATCTAAAAATTGTACTATTTTTGAATTAAAATAGATTGTTTGTTTCAAATGAAACGCTTTTACCTGCTGCGGGATATGTGTGAAAGACTGTGAATTCTTTTAATTTCATTGTATTTGGATCATAATTCTGTTTATTCCCATCACCAAATCTTATTTCATATGACAGATGAGTACCATTTCCTCCATATATGTGAAACATTAATCGCGTAGACACATTATTATACCGGGGCGGACACGTGATTGACAGACTTGCAATTGGAATCTCTACGGATAGCTGCTTTGTAGCTTCAACAGTTCCATCAGGGTTAGAACATGTTATTTTCAACATATATACATTTGTTTCCTCATACTTTAGTGAAATAATATCATTAAAAGTTGACTTGTCAACTGTTTTTGTCAACCCATTACCAAAATCCCAATGGCATGTATATAAGCTACCTGTTTCCATTGTTGCACTAATGTATGAAAAATTTCCAAACACAGTCTTATCACAATGAATTTCCAAGCCAGTTATAGATACAAGTTTTTCAGCAATAACAGTAGCATTGATATTGTCAGTAAGTGATGAAATTTTGTTAAAACATTTAACTGAGATATTATATTTTCCTTCCTGAGCAAATCTATGACTCAAGGTTCGAAGTATCGATTCCACTGGAGATGAGCTATCATTGAAATCATATCTACATATCACATTATTGCCTTCCTCAACAAGGACTTCAGCAGTAAACAGCTCACCGACTCTGACATAAACATTATCTGTGACATGTGAGCGTCGTGTAAATGCATATATGTTTGTTAACGGTATTTCTACAGTAGCTTTAGCAGTTATAGTTTTTGTCGTATTAATTTCATTGTGGGCCGTAATTTTGATATCGTAAACTCCTTCATGGTCATAAACATGTTTTATGTTGAGACATCCTTTATATGATCTGTCAAACAATGTTCTTGACTTGTTATTCCCAAGGTCAATGTTAAATGTTACATTAGTACCTTTATCAACGCACCAGTTTATGGAGGTTTCCTTTTTGATTGCCACTGACTTAATATCACCATCAAAATGTAGATTGACAATATCATCGAGAATCTTTATGTCGCATTTATCTGATATCATTGATACAGAATTATAAGCAGACATGGTGATTGAATAAACACCTGGTTGCCAGTAGGCATGCCTGATACTATTGGTCCTAACAATATACTCTGTACCATTACCAATGTCTACTTTATAAGTAATATTTGTCCCTTTGTGGTTATCCAGTTTAATTGTAAAATAGTTTCCTGTTAATTTATAATAAGGACAATCAATTGCTACAGGATTTATTGGAATATCAACATATACTGTTACTGAAGGTGTTAAATTTGACGATACAACATATCGATTTGGTGTTGTGTAATTGTGACGTAGATAAAAACGAAACGGTTTAATGAAGTGTGCTTGAATTGCATGATGTTGATATTTCAACAAAGCTTGTGTGTGAACTAAAATACTATCAAGTGATTTTGTAACAGGATATTGGAGCTCATAAACATTGCTTTCACCATCTTGGAAACCAATTTGACCACCATCGGTCGTATATCCGACAACATCACCTGCTTGTACAGCCATTGATTTATCAAGTTGAAACATTATGTGACCAAAATTAGTAATTGTGTACAACTTTTGATGGACTAATTTATAATTAACTGATGTGTTGAGTGATGCAACATTCTGTGAATTACAGTTAGGAGGGGAAGCTGGGACACACTTCCCTTTAATAAAACAAAATACTTCATTTTCTTTACAAAAAAGCTCATGAGGGAAATCACAAGGAGTTTTGTAAGGCATACAAAGCTGTGATGTTGGACAAAAGACTTCAGTCGTAGTTTCACAAGTAGGTCGATAAATCTAAAATAAAAATTCAAATTTTATTTCTTTTCTTAAATCCAACTTTTAACATTTTTACCACAAATTAAATGTTTCATGTCAATAAAAAGCTCTTTAATGGATTGGATGGACTTCTGAAAAAAATGGTTATAATCATCAGTCAGAAAAAATTTAGGAAAATCTAAAAAAATCTGATTCTGCCCATATGTAATTTGTAAAACAATTACAATTTACAATGGAATCAAAATGTTTATATTGTTCTTAAGAGGTGAGAAATTCCGGAAGTGACGTAAATGAAGTTACTGAAATGAATTAATATGTTGAAATTAGGATATAGCAGACTGACAAGTACAGTTATTTGTATTTGAACTATCAAGAAGATCTTATTTAGGGAAAACAGGAGACCAGATTTCTGGAAGCGAGTATGAAATGCGGTTTATGTGGTTTGGGTTTTGTAGAGTAAATTGATTCTTTAATTTTATGATACAAAATGAGTTTTGGTATCCATGGTTGTTTTTCCCTCCCAGTTTAAATAATGAGCCATTTCTCAGCAATGATGATATATTTGTTTAACCTTCTTAACTACCTGTTGATATTCTTTAATTCGTTGATTGAGACTTTGTTTTGATTCCTGATGTAGATAGATGAACAACAATTGCATGGTATAAGATAGGTGTTGTCTGTTTTTTTATTCTTATCAAGTTGGTCATTCGGGTTACGTAAAAGATTCCAAAGGGTATGAGAAGAGTTGAATGTTGCGTGGATATATCTTAATTTAAGAGTCGGTTTAGAGTTTCACTGAATGTGGGTATATATGGTAGATTAACAGAAAAGATTGGATCTTCTTTAGTTGAGGAGCATTGATAGACTTATTCAATTTGTAATGTAATTAGTTGATGAGCCATTGTGGATAGTGGTTGGCAAGAAGGACAGTTCTGATGAGTTTGTTTTCTATATTAAGGTTGGATCAATCTGCAATGATTTCCTTGGCGCGAAGGAAGAAATAGAGTTGACAACGCTTTCTTTCAAAATGCTTGAAATCATTTATTTTGATGTAGATTGTTGAGAACTTCAAAAAAAGGTTGTAAATAGGTTGTTTGATTATATGTGTTTAAGCTTTTTATACTTTTGAGACGTCTGAAGTGGCGATTAGAGAATTTTTTTCATGGAATTTCATGTATATCTCGTGGGATTGCATGTAATCTTTGGTGATGACTGACAAAGTGGAACCACCCATTGCAACTACGTAATATTTTGTATTGAATCGGAACCAGGTTTTTGTCAGAAGAAAATATTGAAATGATTTTGTGTGATTGGCGTTTTTTCTTTCAAGTTTGTATCAATTTCAAGGAGGTGCTTTATAATAACAAAAGTGTCTTTAATCAGTAAGTTGGTATAGTGTGATATGACATCAAATAAAACCATGGATTTTTTGCCTTCAATTTGGATGTAACCTATGGAGTTTAAAAATTCCTTTGATTCTTTAGATTGGTAGGTTGGTGTTTTGTTGTAAGTTGATAAGATGCCAGCAATGCATTTAGATAGATTATAAAACGGTGTTCCTGAATAGCAGACGATGGGTTGTATTGGAGCAGATGGCTTCTGAATTTTTGGAAGGCTGTAGAGTTGAGGTACAAAAGAGTCTGAAGGTTTAATTTTTAAGTAGAGATGATTATGGATCTGTTACAAGTAGAGAAGTTTTTTGCAATTCCATGTTTGACTTCTCCGGTTGGGTCCTTAGCGAGTAGTTTATAGGATGCGTTTTTAATATGGTCATATGGCGATTTAGCATAGACTTAATAATCGTCTGCAGGAAGAATTATAATGTTATTCAAACATTAAAGCAAAACCGAACAAATCTTATGTCTTAAAACACTCCTATACACATGGCTACTCAAACTAACCCTAAACATCTATCTTAATATTCTAACCTTATTTCTTTCAAGCCTATTTATCTATTTAAATCATTGCAAAGTTTATAAAATACATGATAGTGGTGCACCAACTCATGTTTGAACATAACAGTATTATCCAAATATTTGATTAACAAAACTTTATTACACAAAGCTTTGTGTAACAACTCCGATACTAGAAAGAATTATTTCATTTATAAATATTAACTAGTGAGCTATGTTTTTTTCAGCTATGTTCTTTTTTTTCAATTTTTAATATTTTTAGCACTTAATATTGTAAAAAAAAGGTCTTTCACAATAATTTGTAAGCTAACCCTAGTGGTGGGACTGGCTTTTCGGAATGCAGTAGTATCAGACGAAAAGACTTTGAGACTTTTTTTTTGAAAAAAAAACTTTGCATTCCAAGATTTTAATTATTCCATCCTTAAATTATTCCAACCTTTAGCAAAATGATATTTTTCCCTTCCTCTTTTCTTTTTTATATTTATATTTTTATTTTTTTATAATTTAAATAATAAAGTTTTTTAATTAGTAACCTTTGTGTTCTTGGAAGAGCTGCACAGTTTTATGGTTTTCTTTTTTTTTCAAATAAAAAAAATTTTTTCGGAGATGATTTTAATAATAAAAATGGTCATTAAGCTTTTTATAAAGAATTAATACATTTTATAATTATATATATTATTATATTTATTTATGTTTATAATTCTTGTAAGTATATACAACATATTTTTTAACAAATTTTTTATTTATTTAATGTGATTTTTTGTTATCTAGAACTAATATTGCATTTCTATGAATACGTTATTTGTCATAAAATGCATCAGACATCAATTTCTTATATAGCATTCCTAATAGAATATATTTGTAGATCTTTCATATTTGTGGTTTATTTATCATTTGCCATAACCCAAGTTACACACATTAAATACGCGTAATTCTCAAAATATTTAATCATTTTCTGCCTTTTTTTATCTATATTTCAAAAAAGCGTTGAGGGTGTTGAAATAATTATTTAACAGGCTTAAATGCAATTATTTTATCAAATTAATTACCCCTTCTTTTATATTAGTGGTTATGTGAGGTGATCTTTTACAGCAAGTCATGTTATTATTACACAAATATAAATAGAGTGAAGAGGCATATATAAGTATCAAATATAATTACATTCAGGGCTGCAAATAAGCGTCAATCAATGGTCAATGTCCGATAGGATTAGTGGTTTGTCCATTTCAAATTGTTTTCTCTCGGACATCGTTTTCTCTCGGACATCGTTTCCGGGAGAAATAAATATAAGAGAACTAAAAAATAAAACGTTAATAACTGTGCAAAAACGATATATTCATTTTTAAAAATAAAGATGTTACCGCAAAATGAATAAACAATTTAATTTGTCCTCGATATACTTCAACTTAACAGAATCATTAACTACCAGTCCTGTCAAAACCTCAAAATATGCAATATAATAATTTTTTTATCTTGATGCATAATTTACAAGCATGCCGCTGTAATATTTAAAATGTTAGATAACAACTGTGGGGTTGTTAATAATAAAAGCTACTTAATTTAAAAAAAAATTAAAATATTACTTTATAATAATCTTATTTAGAAAGATAAGATAATTATAAACTTCCCGCCATCAATTTTTATATTGCAAGTTGATCTTTTAAGTAGGTTTTAAACACTGTAATATCATTAAATAATTAGTTCTCGCCTGCAGGTCTTTTTTAAATTTCATTGTTTTTTTTTCAATTGCCTATACTTAAACTTAAAATTACTCATTTCTTGCGAATGTCTACAGTGAAGAGGAGGTGGGCTTCAAACCGCATTACGATAATTAAAATAAAAGTGTTATGAAAACAAGAAAGCATTGTTTTTAAAAAAGATTATTTTGTTGACACGAAAAAACTTCACGTGAGCATTTTAATTTTATTGAAATATTTTAAATAAATTTTAAACATCACATTTTAATGAATTCTTGTTAAGAATGAAGTAAAAAAAGTTCTATTAATAGGAAGAAGAGGATTATATGTATAAATTTATATTTTCTTAAATTAATCTCTGAAAAAGATTATTTGAAAATAAGAATTTTTAAACAAAAGAATTATCGAACCATAAAACTATCACGCGAATCTTCCATGAAAGGAAGAGGTTAACTTTCAAACACTACTTTCTTTGATGAGAGGATTTGCAGTTAATGAAATAAGAATGCAAATTTCCATTATATTTTTGTTTTGTAATTCCGGGAAAATTTTTGGGATTTTTGTACAACAGATTATCACATATGTCCAATAGATTTCAGCTTGTGCCGGACGCCATGTTTGAAAGATTTGTTATTTGCAGTCCTGTAAATTTATTCCAATGCTTTTACAAATGAAAAAAACTATTTTGATTTCTCATCAATATATTAGTAAAATTAACACTTTTATTCTACCCTAGTGTACTAAACAAAAAAACAAAAAACATGCATCTCAATGAGATCGTACAGAGTTATCGATAATTTTTACACCTACTTTTAACTGCTCCGAGCTTTACATAAAGAATTTCACAAACGATAGTTTGTAAATTAAGTAGACATTGAATTTATATAATTAATGTTTTCTTTCTCTTGTTTAAAGTTGGTTTGTTTAACTAAAGAAAATGGGCAGAAGAAAAACAACAAGGAAAAGTCATAATAAGAAAGCTACAACTTATTCATCAAAAAGAATTGAAAGGCCATATACAAAACAATACAAAGAAGTGATTATAAAAGAATGATAAAAGAATGGTCAATGCAGAAAAACCTCAGAAATGATTATTCTATAGCAATGACTGTGTAATCCTTATAAGCATTTTATAGCAAATTTTCATAAGGGATAAAAAATCTTTGCTAAGGTGGCAAGGGTCATAAGTAATATTAAGGTTTTTAATCAGCAAGCTTATGATAGTAAAAACGCTGGAAGTACGTTTCAATGTGGAAAAACCATTTCCTAAAATTCTAAAGACAACGCATCAATTATCCACAAAGATTAACCCTCTCAACAAACTGATGTGATCTACCTTGACAAAGCTTCTAAGATGATAAATAGTATAAAAATTAACACTGAGGCCCTGATGAGCTCCGATCTAAACCTAAAAGCATCATAATCCTAACTCAACTTTTAGAATTCATATAAATTGCTTTAACTACACTGATTAGTTATTCTTCTATAAAAAGCTTCTCATAGTGCATCACAGCACAACTCGAGTAGGTCTACAAATTCAAAGAATAGATTCGTTTCTCCAGCCATATACCTTACTGTACAGATGCAGCCAGATACTGTAACTGAGTTAACGTAAAAATGAAAGCTTTACTTTCCCTAGCTGGTATGATACCAAAATATACTTCATCAATATGTTGTCTGGTAAGCTTCACAGTGACTCACTAAATCATTTTTAAAACCTGGCCTTTAGCTTCAAAACACTATTTTGTTTTCTAATTCTAAAGCATATTTACCCTAGTAAAATTTGTGCTAAGTTCAGAATCTGCAAGTATTGTCTCATGATCTAGTTTACCAACTCTCTTGCAACTCTAATCATCTCTGAAACAACGCCTAAACATAGTGCAGCATTTCTATTACTTCATTTTCTTAACTACATATCTAAATATGTCCTTTTCAACTAAAATAGCTACAATGTTAACTGTATCAACTAACAACAAATTATTCCCATCTTATCATGAAGAAGAGTTTTTTTTTAAATTTGTAGAGTCATATTCTGTGTTTTGTCTTAACAGATTATCAAAACAACTTTTCCAGGCAGCTTTTACAACATCCTAACTAACTTTCTGTCAAAAATCACTAAGTTTTATTTTTTAACTTTTTTACTGAATTTGATATAAACATAATTTTTTTCAGAAATCAAAAAAAAAAAATCCAATTCTTTAAAATTGTTTTTCAGCCTACTGCATGACTAAAATCAAATTTTCAAAATGGCTAACATAACAAAACAATATTTTGGAGTCTATAGACCTATATCAACACATTTGTTAGAATAGAAAATATATGAAATAGTAATCAAGACTGATTAATTAAACATCATACAAAATTTTAGTGAAACCCAAGTTTTTCTCAAAAAATATCACTCTTGGGCATGAGGGCCCAACCTAGATGAAATTTTCAAAATGTCTTACATGTCAAATTATTCAGATTTTATATTTTCAAATATCATAGAGTAGAGATTTTGTAAAAAATTGAAACTTCACAAGGAAAAAAAAAAAAATAATAAAAGCATTCACTCATTTTTGGACCAAAACTGCTACTTTTTGAACTCCGGCCCAAATAAAATTTTTATGGTTGACACAAAAAAATAATAAGAAATAGCACAAAATTCCAAAGGGAAACAGCATCTCAAGAAAAACCAAAAAAAAAAAAAAAATGAATGAGAAATAAACAAAAGATTTAATTTTAATAGTCAAGGGATAATCTAAAATTGATCAATATAATTGATCAAATTGATGTACACCAATATTTAGACATCAAATTAAAAATTTCAAATGAAAATTGCTTTATTTGCATATAATATATTTGCATAATACCTGCACATATATGTCACCAATAGCTGAAGCCTCAATATGCCAAGCAGTTATCAAACCATCTTCAGAAAATGCCAAACTTGTCATAATAACAGTGTATGGAATTTGGGAGCGTCCAAGGAGTGAACCACTGGATAATTCTTTCCCAATATAACCATAAGATACACCTATAAAGAATTGGCAAAGCCTCCAAAAGTTACAAGCACAATACAAAATGAGGTTTGTCATATTTTACATGAAGCCCGCTCCTTAGGAAAAATGAAGAATTTTGAAAATAGCTTCTCGAATAGGGATTTTCGTATATTCTTGATAAAACGTAATTTACCTTTAATAATTTACATCAATCTACTATTTCTTCCATGACTCACATGGAAAAAATCTATTAACCTCACAATAAAACTCAATTTACATGAGGAAATTTACTAATCTTGGCTATAAAACATGACTTTATTATTATTCTATGACTTACATTAGGGAAACTACTCACTATTGTATAATCATGCAAATTATATATTTTCTTCTAAACAAGACATATTAAAACAACTTAAAATTTAGAAAATCAAACACGAATAAAAAGCAAAGGTAATTATAAAACCATAACATATATTTCATTGCACATTAATAACCTCTCCACTCATTTTAAAAATATTAAACATTATTTTGAAGAAATATTTAAAAACAATTTTTTGAAATTGGACTAAAATTCATCCAGTGAGAAAATATTTAACTAAACAAAATTTGATTAGAAAAAGAATATGAATATTATGAAAAGGCTCTAAAACAAAACAGATAGAAAAATTTTGAGCTAAAATTTAACCACAAAACGATAAACCAAAAAGAACCAGAAAATGAAAAATAATTTGGTGTAACCCACCACTTATTAGTTTCGATCAATAGTAGAAATAAAACATTTTCTTATCATTCATTCAAACAATCTTGTTAGACGTCACTGTATGGAACAAAAAAAACACTGAAAAGAGCTGGTAACCAACTACAATATCCAATCTATAAACATCCAACCTACAATATCCAATCTATAAACATCCAACCTACAATATCCAGTAATTTATTTCTCATAAAAAAAAGTGAATAAGCTTAATTTGTTTATTATAAAAAGAAATCATTATAAAGGAATAACGAAATTTCCTAGGAGTAAATGTGACTAAATATTTTTTTCATGAAATAAGTTATTTTATTTTTAAATTAGTGATTTTGCTAATTATAATTTTACGTTAATTTCATTTTTTTGTCAAACTTGTTTGCTTTTTTTAGCCATACTTGCAATTAAAATAGCGGCAGCATAAGCCTCTCGCGGCCCCTTAATCATCACAACTGAAAAAATCTATTATGGAAAACATAACTTGTAAGTTAACCATCATTAATGAGATTAAATAAGATAAAACATAATTCAAATCAACATGAAAAAATCAATAGTATGTGCACCTGAATGATGGCTTTATTTGGTTCTTAGCACAAACATACCCACATAACCCAAACCCAAACTGTGTGTTATATAAAGCAGCAAAGTTCCTTTCAAAGAAAAGGATAGCCCGACCTACACCTATTCAATCAAAATGATTTGAAGATGTAGAATTCGAGCTGTCTGCGCTGTTTTTCCTGGTTCAGAGTATAGATTTTTCTGGCTTATAAGCTGCATATGAGAGATAGTCAATTAAGCTATGACAACCAAGCTAAGTAAATTTATTCAAAATTTACTTTTTCAATAAACTTTTGTTTTAAATATGACCTTTTAAAATATGACCTTTTGACCTTTTAGCCATAATGTAACCAATAGTTCAATTTGTTTTCAATTGGGAAATGTATACTAGAACTGAGTTTTGACAACTTGGAAATGGACTGTGTAGTTCTTCAATATTAAACTTTTGTCATGTAAAAAAAACTAAAATAATTTAAACGTAGCTAATACTAGTAAGTATCAAAAAAATTTATATTTTGATTTAATTTAATTCAAACAGAATAATTAAAAAGTGACTGAGAAAACTATACAAATACAAATTGTAATACCTATTCTTTAAACAGGTAATAAATTATAAAGCTAAATATCCTCCTTTATTTATCAGTTAGAAAACCATGGGAGTTACAAAGTTATTACGTGTCCCCTCTCCCATGAATTCTGACTAACTTTTACCTTTCTAACACTTACATATTAACACATCTGAATGAAAAGTACAAGTTTTTAAATTTTCTTTTTTCAAATTTATTTAAAGACATATGAAATTAAAGTTATCTATTTGGTATTAAACTCACTAGAATCAATATTTTCTACGTGTCCATCACCAAATCGAAACGTAGAAATAAAAGATGAACCACGAAGAACAAACCCTGTACATTCAAGATCATGTCCAAAAACTTGTGATTGGTCACATGAAATGTTTCCATCTGAAGGAGGGGAACTCACTATGATTGTCCTCTTTGATGTGCGTACTCCAGATACATTGTTACTTGCTTCAACGAAAACCTGTTGAAAAATTGAAAACAAAGAATTAAAAATTAAAATTTCTTTTTAAAAATATTTATAAATCATCAATTGGTACTTTATCTTAGACACTAATGTGAACTAGCGTATTCCTCCACTTATTCACGGACAAGCTGAGTTGCAAAAATTTATATATATATGTATATATATAAATGTATTTAATTTTCCTGAAAAAATTGTAGCGCAATTTTTCTAACAATGATTGATTGATAATTAAATTACCAAAGAAAATATTATTTACCTCAAATGAACCTGCACGTGCAAAGTGATGATACAACTGAGGAGACAAAAGATTGTCAGCTGATAATGAGAGATCATCTGGTGAATAGAATCTATATCTAATATCCCTTCCATTAGTGACTGTGGCAATTAAATCAACACGTGAATACAGTGATACAAGTCCCGGGTCATGCAACTTCAATCCAGATATATGGCTTCTCACATCGTAGACGCTAATAACATTAATGCCACCACAAGAAAATTCGACTGGACTTGAAGCTGGCCAGGTTGACAATTGAGGGCAGTCTAACGAACACTCTATATTGCTGACGTATGACTGCGGTTCTAAATCTGAGCATGTGCAAATTTTTCCATTTTCAATTCCAGCGAATGGCTTATGATGGCCACATGCCAACATGCATGACATAGGACTAAGCTCATCGGGATCATAGTCACCGGGTGAATAACTAAACAATCTGTTTGTTTCAATGTCTCGGTAGCAGCCAAGAAATTCTTAAAATAATAAAATCAAATTAAACTAAACCAGATGGTACACATACCTGCAAAATGAATTTTGATAGTGCTAACATGCTAGGAGTACCAAAAATAGAAAAATAAAACAAATAAATATTACGTCAGAAAATTTGTAATACACTAACGAGCCTTCAAAAAAAATTTACAAATTACACAAGGATGCTATATAACAAATTTTTTAAAACATATAGTATATATATGACATTTTGGCTTTTAAATAAGAGATTACAGACTACAAGACTACAAGAGGAACTATTACATGAAG